>JBBIGC010000152.1:4236982-4249290 GCA_037576955.1 Lepidarchus adonis | reverse complement strand
ATAAACCGAACTACTGTAATTCATGTGTAACAATGGCTACTTCCTTAGTAGTTACACTGTAGTTACATGCATTGTTATGTGTAACTACACAGTAATAAGAGACATTTAATATAAAGTGGGACCCATTCGTTAACTGAAAAGAGCATAAAGGGTGGTGATGAGGATAAGTATTATAGTAATCTTTCAAGTTAATAAATGATAATACATTAGCACAATTGTTGTTTGATGTTTCGAGGTGCACGGTTTGGTAAAATCGCAGGGAAGATGGCCTAGTCATGCCTAGCATAAAATACATGTCTACTAGAGGTGTAACAATGAATCAATTCATATCAAAGCATTGACCAAAAAAGGTTAATGTTCTATTGACACATGAAAATCCATTTATGTTCATTCCACAATTAATTGTATTTGATTTTAATGTTGGCAATGTTTTTTTTACTGAGAAGTTGCTATTGCTAATGACTACATTGCTATATTAGACCTTTAATGATAAAACTACCATCTGTTTGCATGTGAAATGTAGCAGATCGTGTGAAATTTCACATTTCATACTGACCACAGACTAAGTGCTTACATCAAGAAATATGATACGGATGGTCATGGACATGAGCAATATAATAGAGGCGGTATCATTTTTTGAATAGCTCTAATAGTCAGTTAACCACAGGTAAAACCCAGGTCTTGGGACAATGGCCCATTAGTATTTACTTTTATATTGGTGTATCCCTTTGCCCATTTCATATTACACATCTGAATGTTATGTATACTTTGTCTAAATTTAGACTAAATGCTTTATCTGTGGGATTGGAAATGACTACTTTGACACCACGCCGCATGGTTTCGAGACTCACACATTACAAGAGCACAACCTGGCCAACTATCTGTGAGTACAGCCTCTCTTCTTTATTTCTATAAGCATCTCACTTCGGTTTCTCACAATCATTTAGGTTTAGTAAATGTTATAAAATTCCTATTCTGCAATATGACTCCTCATTTGTTGCATATCCTTTGCCAGTTTCTTCCTGATGTATCTCATTAACAAAGATGAGACTGAACACACGGGTCAGGTGTGTGCACACACTCCACCTTCAACAAAAAGATGATTTGTGACTGTAATACTGCTCTTCATCCCACTGTACTGTTCTCATCTACAGGAATCATATGTATGGAAGATGTATCAGGAGAGGTGCTGGGACTTCTTCCCTGCTGGAGACTGTTTCCGCAAGCAATATGAGGACCAGCTGGGCTAAAGGGAACAAGAAAAGCCCTTAGTCCAAACTCGAATGACAAACTCCAACCTGAACTTAGGACATGCTTCTGATTATTCCTCCCAAATATTTAAGACTAAGAACTTTTGGATAAGACATCAAACCAAAAAAATGACCACAAACACAATAGTCCAACCTGACAAAACATCATGCATTACATTTTTAAAAATGTAATGGTTCTTTTCATGTTTTGCTGCCTTTTTTCTGAAACCTACACATTGCACAGTAAGATGTGTGTAGAGATAATACAGGAACACTTTACCCAAAATTGACAATGAATGACGCCATAAAATCTGGTTAGAACCGGTTAGTATAATCATTCGCATAATACTAAATGGAATCTACCAGCTTTCATTACAGGTAAGTTAGTATTTCTGAGAGAAGTTTTCCTCTCAACAAGCCAAGGGAATGCCAAACTATTATGCACAAAAGTACTTTCTTTGTATTCACCGAGTGCAGAACTAAAGATTTAAGCTTGTCTGACAAAACTGATCATATTAAAATGCCTGTAAACATGGCAAAGCAAACTGCAGGATGAGAAACATTGATTGCAGGCTCATTACATTAGTTTAATTGTCAAAGTGCCTTATGACAAAGCCTATGCAAATCATTGTGTCCTTTCTTGAATGTGTAGAAGCCTGTATTTTAGTTTAGAATGACCGGCAGTCTTTCCTAGATTAGATTTGTGAATTTAAGTTAAGGACAGAACACACCTTCTGTTATTTTTGGTTTCTTTAAAATAGCACAAATATGCTTGGCTGAACATCTATGGCATTAAAGGAAGAACAGGAAAATCCAATGTTAAGGACAGTAGAGTAACTAATTTATTTAACTGAAACAACAAAATTGTAAACAAATATTGTGAAATGTATTTCATTTTTGGGATAGTGGGAAGAGACAACAAAGTACTCAATGCAATAAATCCCATGCCATTAACTGCAGGTGTTCTGAGTTGTAATCAA
Source organism: Lepidarchus adonis (assembly GCA_037576955.1). NCBI lineage: Eukaryota > Metazoa > Chordata > Actinopteri > Characiformes > Lepidarchidae > Lepidarchus > Lepidarchus adonis. Next base: position 4,247,060 of record JBBIGC010000152.1, on the reverse strand, counting down.
TGTGGGACTGGTTTTAGAAGTGTGTATTTACAAACTAGAAATGCACTAGCATTTCTGAAAATTTTCTTTTCATTTTTGGTGGCCAAAATTTTATTGCATGCTTTGAGTTTTGGAAACTAGTGTGCTTCCAAAATAAGGCTGCACTGACATTTCAACCACTGAAATAATATACAGGTGAAACCAAAAAGTATCTTAGGGGTCCCTAAAAGAAAGAGGCAAATGACATGACTGAATTCTTTACCCAATTATTCTCCTCAGAGATGCTGGCACATACTGAAGCTTATAAAATGCAATTATGTATGTAAACAGTTTTTATTTGTATGTTTTAGCTAAAAATATTAATTTTGGTGCATCAATACAAACACTTTCCATGAACACCTATCTCCTATTGGTATTAAGTTGAAGACATGAGCTAACTGGTCATAGCTGGTCATTACCGTTGCTTATCCACAGATCAAGCTGATGCAAGCTCAGAGATAAGCTGTTATCAGACTGTCTGTAAAGCCATTAGTGCAGTGCCATTGTTCAGGCCTTTAAGTTCTTTGGCTCAGGAAATCATACTGTCTAGCCAGTCTTCCAGATCCTCTTCTGTCATTTCCTGCTTTACTGAGCAAGTTTTAGGCTCCAACTCTTCTGCCTTCTGCTGTTTCTTCTCATCATCTTCTGTCCTCATCTGGTTGACTTCAACCAAAACGTCTTCCTTTTCATCTTCTTGTGATGCTGATGAAACAACAAACCAACATCTTAACACCAAAACCTGAATTTAGTAAGCAGGTGTTGTTACATCCCTTCCAGGTTACACTAAATACCAACCTCTCTCCTGGATATGTGACTCTTCTCTAGTATTTGAGGTACTGGACTCGACTAGAGAAAGTTTTGTGACTGGTTTCTGAAGACCCAAGAGAAGATCAAGCTCTTCGTCAGCATCATCTGCAGTGCTCGAGACAGCAGTGGAGGCTTGGGAGAACATGCTGGATCCTGAAACGAGTTTGACTGAGCAGGAACCTCCCAAAGCTGGCTCTGGATCAGTATGAGGTAGGAGACCATGCTTGAATCCACTAATAACATTAGCATCTATTTTGTGCTGCGCACCAACTGAGGGAAGTTCTACTGGTGTCGCCACCTGAAATAACAGCAGTTCACATTAAAATCACTATCTATCTTACAAATCAGTTTATTAGATGTTTTGTTGTTACCTGAATAAGTTCAGCCTCCAGGTTGAGCCTCTTGTGTAGTGGGAGCTCCTGAAGAGTCTGGGCTAAAGCTTCCAGATCCACAAAAATAGCAGGCACCTGTAGAAGGAAATGCCTAGATCATCAGAAATCTTTTAATTTCTCTTAGGCTGATGCTACATCGCACTGCAGTTCAAACAGGGTACAAAAGGAACCTCAATTCATAGACCGATGCTCCAGAGAATGTAATTCCACTGCTGAGAGACTTTATAGCCCTCTAGTCATGGTGACATTAGGTTCAAGCTGCTCTAGAGCATCACATTCATTTGCAATGCATTTGGCAATTGGAACATCTTTTCGTGTGCAGCACACTATGTACAACACACCATACCTACAGTAAAGTTATGTCACTAGTTCCTTAAAAATAAAAAACATTACACTTAACAAAGTTGTTAAAGAATTGGCAGCACAGTAGAATGTAGTTGAACCCTTACTAAATGCCTTACGGTAATACAGCGAGAGAGACTGATATTAGCTATACACATGCTATGTTGCACTTCCATGTTGTATTATTTTATGAGGAGCAATGCATTCTGGGCTAAGTAGAGTCTGGTGCTGGAAAAGAGGTGGAGAGAATCACTTTCTGGAAGTAGCTGCGAGAGGCAGTTGGCAGCACACACGATAGTAAACGTGTAATTTTTACTGTAATCTGACGAGAAAGACTGGTGTTAACTATATGCACGACTTCTGACTTACATTGAAATTTGACTTGCGTCACACTCGGAGGAACGTAACTGAACGTAACTCGAGGACGCCTCTGTACAGTCACATTTTTGAGAATGCTACCCTCTGCCAGAAAGTTGAAAATGGGCAGAATGATCACCTTTCAACATAACCTGAAGGAGGAAAAGTGAATGTCCTCATGTGGCTCAGTCAGAGCCCAGACCTAAATCCCACTGAAAATCCGTGGAATGATTTGAAGATAGCAGTTCACCACCAATGGCCACCATCCAATTTGACCAAACTTGAAGAGTTCTGTAAAGAAGAGTGAGCAAATTTTGCTCTATATGGAGTGGATAGAGAAGTATTCCAACAGACTCGAGGAGCAAGAGGAGGTTAACATTGAGCTATCAATATGGGGTAAGTATGTGTTTTTTATTAATTTATTATTATTTTTTAGCTGTAGCTGTAATATCTTTCAGTTGGATGTTATAGGTTGCATTGAGTAAGTGAAGCTGAGAAGAAATATATTTGGTGTCTTTTCATTTCAAGACTTGAAAGCAAAAAAAAATGGAAAGGGGTGATTCTTTCCTATACCCAATGTATACAATGAATTTAGCTTGAAAACATGTCAAATAAACAGAACATGTTTTGCGAATGTTTTCAATGTGTGTGTGTGAAGACCAGGGCAGTTCCTAGATCACACACACACCATCCTTGCCTCAAAAGCAGGCTTTCATCTACACCCCACTTGCCAACTGTAGTTACAGAGATACAGGAGGGAGGAAACAATTCTTTGACCTGATTTTGTAAGTTTGCCCACTGAAATTAACATCCTATAAAAGAAAATCCAGAAAAATCACATTATATAAAATACATCAGTTGATTTGATTTTACTGAATGAAATAACTATTTGATCCTCTAGTTAAACAAGTCTTCATACTTGGTGGCAAAATCCTTGTTGGCAGCACAGAGGTCAGACATTTCTTGTAGTTAATGACCACCTTTGCTCACATAGCAGGAGGAACTCTGGTTCACTCCTCTTTGCAGATCAGCTCTAAATCATTAAGATTGGGAGGCTGTTGCTTGGCAACTGGAAGCTTCAGCTCCCTCCACTATTGGATTAAGGTACAGATACTGGCTAAGCCACTCCATGACCTTAATGCACTTCTTTTTGAGCCACTGCTTTGTTGCCTTGGGTCATTGTCGTGCTGGAAGACCCATCCACCACCCATTTTCAATATCCTTGCAGAGAAGATTTTACAGTACATGCCTTTTTCATTGATTGCGTTCTAGCTGCTTGCCCTTATATTTATCTCTATATTACTTCTTTTGCCTCTACTGGTAACTTAATTTAGCCTTAGTTTTTGTTTAGTTCTAAGTTTTCTTTACCTGGCTTTACTTAATTTCTTTTTTTATCTTGCACAGTCTGGAGTGGATCAGAATACATTTCACTGCTTGTGTGTATATAACTAGTCATGTGACAAAATCTTGAATCATTTGTAGAATTACTCGTTTGTTGAAGATACTGACAATACAATTATCTCTGCAATTTGTTGGAGATACTGAGGAAAAATCTATCTCTACTTTTTTTTTGTATTTATGAAGCATGTACATTTTTGTTGAGTTTGATTAATCACAAAAGTTATTGTAGTTCACATTTGCTTTGCATTTGTAAACTACAATGTGTGCGTCGTACGCAAACGCTTGATTCTTCCTGTAGCTTGGAAGTCGCTTTGGGCAAAAGCATCAGCCAAAGGAAAAAATGTCAAATGTGTGTTTACTCATTTAAAACAATCAAAACATTGGGGCATTTTCACAATTCACACTCTAAATGCCAATATGGAGCTTTTCTTTGCCCCTATATTGATCCAATAACTTTGGAATTATAATACTATTTTTTGTTGATGAGCATGTACCTGATTAAGTGCCAATGAATCCATCTCCCAGTCCTTCTCTTCAGAAAACCTGAACTGAGTGAAGGAGTCTCCTACAAAAGGAAAATGAAAGTGATATTTAAATCAGTAATGTTTCCTGCATTATACTTTAATCATCTCAAAATCACATGCACAACTCACGTACTGACTGGTACCATGTTAATGTACTAAACAGAGTCTTTACTGCATCTGATTCTTCTCCTTTGATTCACAGAACTCACTTTTACACCCAGCAATATCTGTTAGGACACAGAGAACTCTACGCTCGCTCTGGTTACCAAGAGTCTTCCTTTGCAATGCAAAGCCACTTTCATCCGGCAAGGTGGCAGCAAGAGATGACAGCAGAAGAAAGACACAGCTGGTGTGTCACGCACAGCTGTGTGAGTGAAGATGAGGATGGATCGCGGATCACATGCTCACCGTCCTGGCCTCAAAAGCAGCCTTTCAGCTCCGCCACACTTGCCAACTACAGTTGGTTATGTAGCTGATGGATGCTCAGTGTGTGAGCAGCAGGTCAAGTGGAAACAGCACACACACATACACACACACACCTTTGTCTTTCTAATGTTTCTTCTTCACTTCTCTGCAAGGTGAGAAGAATTCTGGGGGCAATGTTACTGAATATTTTGGTTGTATGTCACTAAAGATTGACTATTAAAACAGCAAAGTAACAAAACTCATCAGAAGGATCATTTGGCATCTTATCAAACAGTTAGTTAACCTAGCGGCCATTTTGTTTAAATGTGTATTCTGGCCACTATAAACAATCCACAATACAGTTTATACATCTCTTTATACTTCCAAATTTGCTGTATTACTCATATTTAGTAAAATATATGAGTAATAAATATACAATACATTTACACGGGTGGGAACTGCCACAAAGATAAACAAATACTAGCATAATTGTTCCACAATACTATTGCAAAACTTCGACTTGAAAGCAGTTATATACAGTCATCACTCCGACTTCCTTTCAATTTTCACTGCAAGAGAACATATGTAACAAAATCAAAATAAGGTTAAAAACGGTATAACAAAATGTAATACTACCAACAAACATTATGCCAAAAATATTTTAATACTACACTTCCACTAATTACTTACACAATGAATTACTTTTTCAATCTCTACTGAGGTCTCCACATCCATAATTAAATTTTCCTCCATTGTTACATTGTTTATCAAATGCAAAACATAAAATCTCACCTCTGCTTACACACACATGTGGTATTAACATTTTGCAATTCTTCCAGTCCCTTCATTAAGTCACGAGTGAGAAATAATTCACATTACACTTTTGCTACCGTCTGCAATGACAGCACCTGCTCAGGCTTAATGAATGCCATTACTGCCACTGAAACCACTGTCCAGGCACCTAGTGAGTGACAGCAGGAGGCAGTAGGTGACATTCAGACGCTTCTTAAAATGCTTCAAATACTGAAAGGACAAAGCCACAGAAACTGCTGCAAAAGGGGTCAACATCATACATGCCTGCTGAGTACTTTCAGGTTCTGTTTCATTACCCGGAAATGATTTAAAAGACAACTGTGTAAAGCATTAGAGGCTGTACTTTGACCCATTTCTCTTGACAAACCATCTTCAATTCCTCAAGACTACGAGGGTCCATCTGATGTACTGACAATTTCAAAATCTTGCAGAAATTTTCAATAGGGTTCAAGTCGGGACACTGTCTAGGCCATGCAAGCATCTTTAATTATTTGTAAACTATTTTAAAGTTATTTATGCTGTATGTTTAGGGTTGTTGTCTGTGAAACATCCCTCTTCTTTTTCTTGGCAGAGGAGATCAAACACCCTCCCCCCAAGTAGTCCCCAACCCATCCACAAAGTAAGCTTAACTCTAAAGCCAGGTAAAAATAAATAAATAAAAAGAACTGTGTGTTTAATTTAAGTGCAAGTTACAACATAAACAAAACATGTTGCTGAGTAACAACCAGAACTTTCTGAAGAACTATTTTTTCCTCAGCACAAGCCACTAAATTATATTTTCTTAGTGAATACCACCAAAATTTCAATAAAATTGATTAATAAAAATACGTAGAAAAAGTTTCTTTTCTTATTTTGCTGTGTATCCATATAAGTGGTATAATGTCATTTTTGGGAAAATAAATCCTGATGGGGCGAAGACGACCCCAAAGCGAAGCTCACAATGCATCACCACTTACATTACTCAGCCTTTTTTGCGCCACAGACCAGTTTAATATCAGAGCATATGATCACGGCCCGGCCTTTAAAATGTTGCGGATAAATACAACAAAATAAAATGAAACAGCCAAAGGAAAGTTACGCGTTACCATAGCAACTAGAGCGCATTTGGGGCAGAGAGGAGGACTTTGTTAGGAGGACACTAAAGTGGATTCATGTTTATTATTATATTTACAAAATAATATTTTGTACAGAGCACAGCACATGGCAGTGCTGTTGTGGCAATCTCAGGGTTTTCTACCAAGACTTCTATCCAGAATACTGGCAAAGTTGATGTCTTGAACACACTCAGATGCTCCACAGCCCAGTTTCGGTCCAGTGGTTGGGGACCACTGGTCTAAATTCTTGATTGCAATGCAACTCATTGCTTATGATCACAGAAAAATCTTACATGGCACACTTTCTCATTTTTGCCCCTTATGTAGACACAGTGTGTAATTTACTACTGGTGTCTCATACTCATATCTACAGCTGATGGACATTTTACTACAAAAAAAATATTTACTTTTATTTGTTATAATAATATAATAATTCAGAAGTTTTTTTTATTGTATTTTTATTTTATTTGTTTACAATTTTATTTAAATGATTTAGTTTAGTTTCTGTGTTTGTAGAACATTGCTCTGCATGCCTCAAATTGCCCCTTGGGGACAAATAAAGTTTTATTGTATTGAATTGAATTGAAAAGGAACCCCAACACTACAACCATGGCATTGCAACAGCTAAACAAATTCTCCTTCCCCCATCCAGCAAGTGAAGGCCACACACTGCCAGCAACACTCCCAAAACTGAACAAAACATTTTAAGTATATAAAAAAAAAAATACCACAAACTTACATTGGGGATGTGTTCGAATTGAATCATTAATGCAAGAGCAGGTTTAATCATAGAGGCCTGGCACAAGCAGCGTAAGTGACCCTCTTCATAGCTTTACTCTGCAGGCTGTGTGGAGACACTGGCGCATGAAAAGGTGAAAACACAAAATACTTATGACCTATGAAATGATGAAGGCCATTCATTTTCAAAGGCCATTAAACAGAGTGCAGACCATTTCCCCAAGCTACCCTCAGAGTCATTAAACAGACCTCTATTCGGAGAGGCTCCAGGCTGTTGAAGGAAACCGCTAGTTAATTTGCTTTTTGTCACGGCTCTTAAACACAAGTCAAGCCCAAAGCAATTAACACAAAGCAACTCTGGAACAGAGCGAGCCGTCAAAATAAATCACTCAGCGCTAATTGCAATTATAAAAAAAAATACATCTTAAAGCAGCCGTGCATGAAAATAAGACAGTTATTTATTCTAAACATCCAGAGAAATTTGATGATCTGCCACTGAACGCAACACTTCTCCTGAGACCAAACTAAATTTAAATCATTGATTTGCACACTTCTACACCAGGCCTGTCTGAGTTTCCCAGTCTAAAATAAAGGCAGTGAAATTGACAAACTGCAGAACTATCTGTATTGCTTCCATGGCATCAGTTGTGTAGATTAACTGTAATTTTAAAGGATCCTGTAGCTTGTGTGAAGGAGAGACAGATTACATGCAGATCAGTGAAAGGACATTAAGTAGGTCGATATTAATTATATATGTCTGTGTCTTCAAGTTGCTTGAAAGAAGTGAGCTTGAATATTTAGACCAGGGAATATGTCTGGGTGGTATTTTTCCCCAAAGGTTTTAGAACAGGCCAAGTTCACTCTTTGATCTGCTAAAAAGGTGGTGTCTCATTCAACATTTAAATAAGGGAAGAAGAGAGAGAATGATATCTTAGACTTGGAAAACAAAGTAGACTAATTTTAAACTAACAATGATTAAGAGGAAATACAGAAAACATTGGCTGCAGCGATATTTGCCAATAATTGGATAAATAAATCAAATCGAAGGAATAATAAATTACACCTTAAGGCAGAAACCCATTGCTATGCATAAAACAGAATGCTTATTACAAAAGACCAAAAATGGACAGATTTCCACAATGAGCTTTTTAGAACATCCCTCAGTCAACCTTGAGCTTTGAGAATAAATAAAAGGAAACATTTTTTCAATGTTTACAAGTTTGCTCAGAACATCCAACATGTCGGGACTGAGTAAAACCATTTACCTTTGGCTGAGAAATTCCATCCTCAGTTCGACTTTACTACTCATATGTAGTTTACCTTCATACAAAGGTAAAGCATAATGGAGATTAATCAATAATTTCAACTGTGTAGGTTGTTTTTTTGGTTGTGGTTTTCCTGGTCACCTACAGCTGCGTGTTTAATCCCAACCAAGGACGGAAGGGAACGGCTCTATTAAACTGAATTAGAATAATGTAACAGCACCAAACCTTATCACTGCATTAAGATATTCCAATGAGTTTAGAATATATTGGTTGAGGAACAATTAGGGTGTGTATTATAAACAAACTCCTGAAGATGCTTTTATCAAGGACTTTATTAGACTACAGGGAGTAAACCTGGAAACCCAGTATTCTGTATCTAACAGAACTCAGAAGCCGGACAGAATATTACTGCGTGTCTGTAGTTTTATCTAGAGCTCAAGACAATTAATTCTTAGATAGATGAATATTCCCCTTACCTTTAACATCATTACAGGAATACTGTTAAGCAAGATAAGCATAGTTCTTACAGTCATTCAACACCAACAAGTTACCACTTTCCCTATGAATATGAAATAACGATACTTCTTAATAACCGGGGGAATTCATTCCCATCTTACAGTGTGAGCACTGCACAGGGAGACTGAACCCCCCATCTTACACTGACCCAGGCTTAAATACCTGTTCTGGTCTTTTTTCAAAACTTAACCGATAGCATCACTTTAAGACCAATTGACCAATGAGCACTTACTCAGATGACACTGTTCTTAGCTGAACATCCATAACTTTGTGTGTAGACACCATACAGTGATGAGTTACTTCAACAGATACAGCACAACACGCACATCAATTTGATATCAAACATGCCTGGTAACTATACCAATATGTGACATTATACACTGAGATATAAACCATTGTTTTACCCAACTCTCCTGCAACTCTGCGTGACCATTCTGTTCCCACCAGGAACTATTTACGGTATAATGATGTGTGCTTAAAAAAATATAAACTGCTTTACAGGAAACCTTCATTTGGAGGCATTTTTATAATCAAATCTGAGAACATCCAAAAATGCACAAAAACGTAAGGGTATAACCTTAGTCAGGGTTAAATTCAGGCCTCTTTTGGGCAGGAACATATTCAAATGACTGCATTTTGTTGCTTTGCAATGGTTCCAAGAAGAAAAAAATTGTTTTTAAAAAGAAAATTGATGAATTTTTGATCAATCATTTCATGACAAATTTCAAAATTCATTTTTAAGAAAAGTATGAAATGATTTACAAGAAACCGTCATTTGGCATTTTTAGACTGATTTACACATGTCTGTAACAAATATAATCAAATCTAAGGACGTCCAAAAATGCACAATAATGCCTTTTGTATTTTTGCAATTTTGGTGAAAATGTCAAGGTTCAATTCAGGCCCATTTTGGGGCAGAACATGTTTCATGGACTGTATTTTGATGCTTTGCAATGGTTCCATGAAGGACAAATATCTTTTTAAAAGAAAATTGAAGAATTATTAAATCAATCCTCATTTCATGACAAATTTCAAAATTCATTTTTAAGAAAAATTAGAAATGCTTTACAGGAAACCTTCGTTTGGAGGCATTTTTAGACAGATTTATACGTGTCTGTAAGGGTATCGCCTTTTGTATTTTTATTTATAATAACATGAAATTTTTTTAGAAGAAACCTTCATTTGGAGGCATTTTTAGACTGATGTTCAATTCACGCCTCATTTGGGCAAGAACATATTCTATGGACTGTATTTTGATGCTTTGCAATGATTTCATGAAGAATAAACAGCTTATTAAAAAGAAAATGGGTGAATTTTTGACCCATGCTCATTTCATTACAAATTTCAAAATGTATTTTTAAGAATAACATGAAATTTTTTAGAAGAAACCTTCATTTGGAGGCATT
>JBBIGC010000152.1:4194200-4230747 GCA_037576955.1 Lepidarchus adonis | reverse complement strand
ATATATCACTCCTAGTGGTTGACTGTGGTATAGGTGATGGGAGCCTGAATCAAATGCTTGAGTTTTGTAATGAAATGTAAATAGTATAAACATTAAACAATGTTAAGCCAAAATTTGATTTTTATTTGATTTTCTTCGTGGGGGTCCGGCCCCCGAGGAGCCCGTCTGGTAAATCTCTGGCCCTCTGACAAATATAACTATATGATATATTTGATATATATGATATATTATATCAGATGACCCCTGATATACGGTATTAAACAAGTTATTTATTGTGCTCCTGAAAATGATGGCCATTGGGCTACTCCAGTATGCGTTCTTGAGCTTAGTTCCTTATAGGAATATTATATTCCGTATTTTTCTGTAATGCTTATCCAGGTTGTTCCAATTTCTTCTTTTAAAAAATATGTGTGTGTGGCATTGGGCAGATTTCTACAAAAATGTCATATATTGGCATCAACCCATAAGTCCCATTTCAGTGCAGCTCTATCAACATTACTGCCAGAAAGGTGAGCGAGATAAAAGACTTACCAATTCATCATTTATAACTCATAAAAGTAACAAGAGTATTGAGACATGCTTCAGTGAGAGCAGAGCAGGAGATGCAGTGAAATGCTTAGCTTGCTTAATCTATGGTTTAGCTAAGTTTGCTGAGCTGCAGCGACTTTAAAGCAGGCTAATGCATGATGGAAGGCCCAGCTTGTGAAGTAGACAGAATCAGGACCACAGACCACAGCATGAAGGCTGAAGAGCTGAAGGGGAGGAGGAAAGTGCACTCCTACAGGTGAACTGTCGTTGGTAATCAATCAGTAACTTTTTCTCACTGCCGGATATGTGGAGGCTCAGACGTCTCAAAGCTCAGCCGACAGTGAATCAAGGTCAACCATGGCACATGAGGAAACTGAGTTAATGACAAACACTAGGACCATCATACACAGGCTGAGGTCCATGTAGCCACCAATGCAGATCCAGAGAACAGTATGTGGCTGAAGTCAAAGAGATGCAAGCGAATGCCAGCAAAAGCTGTCAACATACATCTATGCCCCTCATTATTAGTCCTCCTGGGTACATTACATGCCTCATATCCTCCATTACAACCTCATTATGATCAATAAACTTTGAGGCCTGGAAATCCTGGCCAATATGACAAAGCCTTACATAAGCCATTTCCTGTCAACTTGACTCTACGACTTGATGTAAGATGCTAGATGTGAGGAGCCTGTACACTGTCCACTGTGTCTTCATTAGAAGGCCACCTACTTACTGACACAAATACATGAGCGTGCGCATGCACACACAGACACACATGCGCACAGACACACGCGCGCACACACACTAACAAACAGACAGACACACACACGTGCAGACGGGCGGGCGGACGGACGCACGCATGCGCGCACGCACACACGCGCAGACACACACATGCATCGCAGACACACGCAGACACACACCTCATTGATCTGCTCAGGGTTTTTTCCTTTGATGGTCAAAGAATCTTCTAATTATGATGATGAGCAACAGAAAAAGGAGGGGGGAGAAAGAAAGAAAAAAGAAAGAAAGAAAAAAAAGAAATAATTACACACACACACACACACACACACATTAGCACAGTAGCACCCATCAAGGAGTGTTACATATTGGGCAGCGATGAACAGCCAGTTCTTGAAGTTGCTGTGCTGGAAGCAGTGGAAAGCAGGCAAGCATCTCTCAGACACTTCAAAAAGGGCCAAATTGTGATCCAAAACGACGGCGGTCATGGGTGTTCCTGGCATGGGAGGTTTAGAATTTTCTAAAAGTAGACCAGGGAACTAGCTAGAGGCCAGTCATGCTGATCTCTGTCCACCACCAAATCTGTTCAAATCCAGAACTGGACCATGGAGCAATGAATTAGCCTGGTGTGAGGAATAATGTATTAATTTACATCTGTGGATGGCCAGGTGCATCTGTGTGGCATATGTGGGGAAGAAATGGCAGCAGGGGGTAGACCTGCTTAAATGGCAACTTAAGGGGCCTGCTGTTCCTGTTTTCAAATGTGTCATAGAGTCCATCCCTTGATGGGTCAGAGCTGTTTTGGTGGCACAAGGGAAAAGACTCAATATCAGGTGGGTGGTTGTAATGTCGGACTCCAAGTAGTGTAGTGTGATCTGTAGCCCTGGTTTGGGAATTGTACCTAGTTTGCTGTTGAGGGCAGTGGTATTACTCACTGCTACAAAAAAACTGCTATTCACAATTATATTTGTGTGGAAAATCAATGGGAAAAGGTCAGGGACACTGAAATGAATATAAATAGTGGTTATGAATTTGGAGAATATGGAATGAACAATAGGATATGTTGGAAAACGAACACACCCACTCAGGTTCTAAAACAAACCTGGAACTGCTTGTGGTGGAAACTAACAAAATGAAATAAATAATAAAAAAAAACATCTCCAGCCTAAATTCTCCATTGCAGTTCAGCAACTGCATTTTCACTGTCCCAAATCATGACGAACAACCCAGCCCCCGTGGGAATTACCTCCTCCCTGCTGCCAGTCACAGCTACATCTGTGTATGGTAGTGCAGCCACCCGCACACACATGAACACGCTGAAGCAGCAGCTGAGCATTTCCTCCTCATCTTCTACTGCCAGGGAACATCTGTGTCAGCCCACAGAGCATCCTTTTAATTCGTCATCAACCTGAAGAAGATCATTCCTGAAGTTCTGCCTTTGGACACTGAACAGAGCATTTTTGCCATGAGGATTAAACCTATGGATGTCTGAGTGGAGGAAGCGAAGGCATTGGTGGACTTTGCCAGTTAAAGAGTTTGAACTGGAGCATGCTCAGCACTGGAGAAATGGACAGGCTAGCTGATAGAGGTCATGACTGGACAGGGACAACAGTAAGTATTGCAATTTCATCTGCATTAGATGGTCAAGAACAGAAACTTGAGAACATCACAAGAACATTTTCATACCAATTATTTTAAAAACAAACCAGAATTACATTTTATGTATAAAATAAATAAAGATTAATACTGTATTTAAAAGAGGAGGGGTAGAAAAGTTTTTTTGAATGATGCATGTTCTCCCAAAGAATTTGGTTCCGTGTATGGGAGTATAAAGAACCTACTGAAGTTGAAATAACCTGCACAATACTTAAATGGGTAAAGAACATTACCACTATAAAGGCTGTTTTATATTTGTAGAATTTTTCACACATTATTTAAAAAAACATTTAAAATGCATTAAACTGTAAAATCCTGCCTAAACATAGATTATCAAAACCCAGATGAATAATAAATAAAACAAGTAATCTTGTTTTTGTCTTCATTTTTATTCACTACTTACTTGCAGTGCAATCATAGATAGAAATAATGATCAGCTACACATTAAGCCTGGTTTTGTATTAAAATACACAATGTGATTATTTCCTCACAAAAAAATAAATAAATTTGCCCTGTCGTCCACCAGAGAGTCTAGTAAACCACTGAAATCTATCAGGTTTATGAAAGTGCAGAATAAAACTATTTTGATTTTCACAAACAGGAATTTTCAAGAAACTAATTACAGTCTTAACTGAGATTTTTTCCTCTTTACACCACATTCTGTTTTCAAAGCTGTGTGTGGGTGTCAGGTCTGCTCACAGGCACTAAATAGCCTCAGCCATTAAGCAGGCCATTGTCCTGCGCACACTACCCTTAGCAACAAGCCAACAATTACAGCGGCACAGCTTGGATAACACTGCTGAAATGTAAACTGACACACTAAGAGATTGGATCGTTCCATTGTTAATTTAAACACTGATAAGCGAGACGGCTCAAAATCACTGACCTCATCTGGTGGCTTTGAATTTCACGTTAAGAGTAAAAGTCTTAAATGGTGCGATTTCCAGCAACAATCACAGTGAGGTGGCACCAATTAATTACAGTGCGGCTGATGGAATCAGAGAAGAGCAATTCCTGCTGAACGTGTAGTTAAATCATCATCACTGCTCCATCTGATGAATTCACCATTTCAGACAGAGAGCAAACAAACCTCACGCACACCACAGTTCCAAAAATAATGTGTGTATGTGTGTGAGGGGGGGGTATTCTCCACTACACTGCAACAGGTCAATGTCAAGCGGTCTTGACTATCAGCTGCTATTGGGAGGACAGGAACGATTCTGAGCTTAAAAATCTTCCATTTCCACTCTGAAGGGAGTGAAAGGAAATGTTAGATTAACGCAAAATTTTAATTCATATGCAATTATTCTTATTTACTTAATCAAAGAATCTATACATATCAATATCTTAAAAGTGATACAGCATATATTATTAACAACATGATTAGATGTTTAAAGAGTGAAATAGCTGTAGAAAATCGATGATTTAAAAGAGCAAGTTAAACCACAGTCAGAAACAGGCGATGAAATTAGTTCACACAAGTTCTGCTGAGGTCAGATGTTAGCCTTCACTCCACTCTTAACCTTGAGAGTGAGAGACAGAGAGACAGATTAAAAGAGAGAGAGAGAGAGAGAGAGAGAGAGAGAGAGAGAGAGAGAGAGAGAGAGACAGAGACAGAGACAGAGACAGACAGATTGAGAGTGATTGAGTGAGAGCGAGAGAGAGAGAGAGAGAAAGAGATACTCCAGTTCAATCTGTAGAACAAATCTAAATTACACTAAATCAGGACTCAGCAGGTTCCCCATTACAGCTGGAGATCCTCAGAAGATCTGGAGTGAAATGTGGACATATTGCCATTTAGCCCTGAATCAACTTCCCTGCTGAGTGTAACATTGTGTACTGCATAACTCGAAGAAACATGTACAACTTTGCAAAAACATAATTTTCATTCCGAAGCGTTATTTTTGGTTTTCTCTTCCTCAAACAAGCTTAAATATTACACATTTGTGAAAACGTTAATACGAAATTATTTATTAAAATATAATGAAAAATACACCGGAGTTTAACTGAAACATGCATGATTTTAAACTAACTTATTCCCACATTGGTGAGTTGCACAAAATGGAACTGAAAATGTCAGATTACTCTCAAGACAAATGCTCATATGCTCTGCATTTAATTCCATTACTGCAGAAATAGTAACATTATTCTAGTGTGATATACTTTGTTGATGTAGCGAATCCACATTTAGGACCCATAGTTATGTCAAAGTAGTTGTTTGAACAGTAAAACCACTTCATTTCTCATTACAGAAGCCTAACAACATTTTTTTTTTGGTGAAAATGTTCATGTTCTGTATAATTCCAGATTTTAGACAGCCCAAACGCCACAGATAACCACAACACATTACGCCTACATTTAATTAAGCAGACTACACTATAGAGCAATGGTTTCACGCCTCAGGAGATGATTAATTGTTTGAGTGGGAGAAACAAACACAGTCAAATAAAAGAGAAAGTAACATGGTGCCATCGGTAGGTAGACCTATTAAATCCTTAACAATGGCTTCTACCAGCATGTAGTTGTATTAAAGAGGTTTCTACATGTATCCGGTCCAACAAACACTACATTACAGCATTGGCAGCTATGGTGATTCATTACAAAAAGCACAATACTAAAATGCTATTAGTAGATAAACATGCACTGAAGAAGAAAACGAAGCCGTGACTTAAATAATCAACAGTTCTACAAATGAATATAAATCCCCTGAAGAACATTAGCATTGCTGTGGTCTATGTGTGTTCAGTGTGTGTTAAGATGAGTGAATCAGGGCCTGTGAACATGGATGATTGCGGACAAATCTTAGCCTGGCCAAAACAAAATGGCTGCCAGCCAGGTAAGCTTTGCCAGATGGCCGCAAGAGGGAGTGTAACATCGTGGCTCACTGCTGCCTAGAAAAACCATCACCTTAAAAATAGATGACACAAATAGACCTCATGAATATCAATATGCTTGTAAGGGAAGCAGATTAGGGAAATGAGAAGCAAATAAGGCAAAAAACCATCTCGAGAGGCCAATGCAATGGAAACTTGTTTTGCAGTAAAATAGGATACCAGATGATTAAAATAGATAATAACTGAGCAGTGTCCTAGTAAAACCAGAGATCAGGTTTTGTTTGGCTCAAACAAACTCCATAAAAACTACCACACCTAAACTTCTATACTGGGTTATATCTGTTCTTGGAAATATGTGGATAGAGAGGTTTAACTCTTTATCAGAAGGAAGTAAAGGGTGAAAAGGTGAAGCTTTAATGAGTATGGCGAATGGGTTTCACCAATGCGAATTAAGGATCCAATCCATGGCAATGGTTATCTGGCTGACAACGGCCCAGCACACGGATCGGATATTAAAGACATATGATCTGATACACATGGCACATCATGTGGTTACATGTAACACAATAGCATTTCCAGGTCCAGACACTTTTTCAGGTCCTAAAGGCAATGCTACTAGCCATCCCACACATGTAGCAATAGCACCATCACCCTCTCACTCCACAATAACCACTGTAATGACTGATTCACTTTAGGCTCATTTCCAGTCTGGTGCAAGTACAGCACCTTAATTTCTGCTGAATTTAAGGTGGGACAATAAGAAAAAAGATTAAAAAGCACGTAAAACACATCCTTCTCCTTCTTTGAAAGATATCGGACATTACTCTCGTGTTATATAACATTTCTTGCCTGTATGAGATGTTCTGAAGTGAAGGAGGTCAGTTTTGTATGCTACAGAGCTCCAGCACACACAAACAACATGGTACTCGCGAAGGCCACTTTAGTTAGCAAGTTACGTATTTGCAAGCCTCACTTTAGTCTCCTTTACATGCATTAGGTTTCTTTTACATATAGCTTCACTATAAAGTTCTGTATTTATTCTATTAGATGCAGAACCCTATTGTTTCAGTAGTTGGAACACTGGTTCAAAACTACACATCCACCAGAACACTCAGATCAACGAAGGCTTGGAGATTCTGTCCCCACGTCGAAACAAACACCATTCCAGACCATTCCTTCTCCTCTGTTATTCCTCACTGGTGGAATGAGCTGCCCAACTAGATCAGAACTGCAGAATCTCCCTCTACACCTAAACCCTGCCCAGAGAATGTTCCCATGCTACAGCATTTGCCGTCTGTATTCAATTTAAAGTATTAGACTTCTTTGTAGCATTTACTGATGAGGAGGAATGTTCTGGACTCTTTCTTGCACTCACAGATACTAATAGCTCTTGCTATCTGTATTTAATGCACTAGACTTGTTTACAGCATTTACTGTTGAAGAGAAATTGTTGGACTGTTTGTAGCTCCCCCAGATAGTAATGTACCACTTATAGTTTTTATTGTTGCAGTATTTATTGGCTAAAAGTAATGTGTTGAACTTCTTTGTAGAACTCACATTGTCAGTGCTGTCATGTGCAAATCTAATGCTTGATTGTTCCTGTAGCTGGAAGTTGTTTTGGACAAAAGCCAAAAGAATAAATGTAAATGTACATTTGTACATGAAAAAAAAAACAGATATCGGTATCAGTCTGTAACTCGCACATCAATGTATCCCTACTAAAAATTTACATATTATTTTAATAGCACTTATAAGAAAGGTGTGCAGTTAACCCATACAAGATGGAGACGGTAAATGTATGAATTGAAAAACAGGAATAGTAGTCAACAATAATTCAAGATTCAGAAGCAAAAATGACTTCAGATAATAGAGACTGACTTATAACTTTGTTTCCTACACTTTAAAGCAACGTTTTATTGATCAGGCCTCTCATCTTCCCAGTGACTCTGGTCCTTGTGTTATAAATGCTTAAAGCTTGGTACACAACTTAGTAGAACATAATACAATACAAATAGATTTTAAAGTATGACATCTTGAGCTCATTCCATGATCCTCTCATAATAAAGCATAGTATGTTATCATTTATTCATGTGGCGCATTCAATTGTTGCTGATATCATGGAGGGGAAAAAAAGACAATGTGTGATTGTGTGTCATTAGGCCTTATGCTTGACAATCCTGTGTTGTCCCGTTAGTTCACTCTGCTATAGCAGATCAAACTGTGCAAGAAAAATAAAAACAGCAGCACACAGCAGGGCTCATATTGAAAGGATGGCAAAAATCATCCTAAATTAGCACTCCCTTTGGCTGGTGGTCTGACTAAGCTATATAAAATCCTTCCATTCAGCAGGAGAATCATTTAAAAGTGATGAGCAAATGGAAATAACAGCTCTTACCAGCTGAACCGAGGAGAACATGGTAGTCTGTCCCTCTCTGTAATGGAACTCCATCATTTACTTCTTCTTTCTCAGACTCCTCATAGCGATCCCAGTTAGATTCCAGCTTTCTCCTGGAATAAAAGTCTGGCATCTCCTCTTCAAGGTTTTCTTTATTGTCCTGCACATCTTGACCCTGAAAACGTAGAGGAAAAATCCCTTACACAATTTGATCACAGATAAGGCTACAAGGTAGACTGCTGTGTTCAGACTATAAGATATTAAGCAAATGTAGATATGATCCAATATTTACTGAAATATATAGGTAAGGAAGTGTTTTTACTTGTATGCAGTTACATTTCAATGACATTGAATTGGGTTGGGGTTAGGGTTGCCCAAAACATTGCCCAAAAAACTGGGCAATGTTTATCACTTTCGTGAGATACTTTGATAACAGGTTATCCTGATATCATCAGTACTGTCCAGCTTCAGGTTTCATTTTGAAGAGAGCATCATTAGTCTTTATGAAGTGAACTTATTTTACTGCGGTATGAATAACAACATAATATAAAAAAAAATAATATAGCTCGTTTACCTTTGTTCCATCTTAACAGATGACAGAAAAATACATATTACAGCATTGTGTATCAGGAAAACTTCTCAAAAGTCATATCATATAATTTTAAGGCACATGCACCATTACACAATTGCATAAACGTCTTGCAGACAAACTGGCAGTAAGACGTTTAACTGTAGTTCTATAGGGAACTCAGTACTTAAATGTTTTTGCGAAATTTATTGCTTTTTTGCTTAAACTCAGGTTGTGTAATACAGTTTTAATCATTTCAGAGAACTGTAGTACTTTAGTATGGGTTTAGACTGCTTCACCCACCTCTCAGCACGTCTGCTGGTCTGTTAACCGAAATAAAAAATGTGGAATAATACTTTGGTGTAAAGTAGGATCCTTCTATTATTTTACAATATAAATAAATAAACATGACTTTTATATTGTGAGCTGAAAAGTGCCATCCCTGCCTTTACCCTAACTCACCCTGCTGAAGAAAACTGCACCCCCGTCGGCTCCACCGCGTCCTCTCCCTCGGTAATGGTCCCTTCTCCCTCTTCCCCGATGATGATGGCCACTTCTCCCGCGACCTCTCCGCTCTCCGGAGGAACCCGTGTCCTGCGCTCCTCCGCCACCTCTCCTCCACTGGCCACCGCGGCCTCTACCGCCTCTGTCATCCATGGTTGATGTGACCAGCAAAGCGGAGCGATTAAATTGCAACACCAGAAATGTTGTCACCCGAAAACAGTTCCCCAACTACGAACGAAAGTAGATAGTTCCGCCTATTACCCCGAGGACTTCCCGAAATTCCTATTTTTAAAAAACTAAGCATTACAGGGTTGAACCCATGTGGACGATCCCATTGGGCAATCCTCATCTTTTGGGTTTCAATGATTAAAATAACGGAGAAATTATGCTCTGTAATGTACTTGCATGTGTGTATATGTATATGTCTGTCTGTTTATATAAGATAATATTAGGACACCCCAATAAAATTTAGTTCTTTAATTTAATAAGTAATAAACATATTACTATTAGATCTTTTCTCAAACTATATTGGTAGATAAAAGTGGTGTAATCACCTAAAAATAGCCAAAATCAGTTACTAAACAAAAGAAATGAACAACATTGAAATGAGTTATTTGGACTCAGTAACAAAGACAGCATTTGAGCAAAAGAATCTCTTACAAACTATAAAGCCTGGGTATCGAAATGTCATGGTTTTGGGACCTGGCTAGTTCAATTTATCACTGAGGTTATTTCAGCCAAAGGGGCAAATATTAGCTATTAGAGTGAGGGGGGTCATACTGTTTCCTGAGTAGGAATTGGCATCTTTTTCTAATGTTAATTTAGTTACTTTTTGTTTTTGCATAGGTGATGTAATTACTTTACCTTTATCTATAGATATAATATTGATATGTTGATGTTTTTGAATAAATAACTAAACATTTAAATGAAAGTAAATCATTTTACTCACAAATACATGTCAACAGTCTATCAAAAGCTTATAAGAATGTCACTGAATTGCTTTTTGAGTTTACTCTCACTTGAATTGCACCAGTAGATAAAGACTGAGATTTATTTTCCTTTTTCTATTTTCAGGTTATCCACTGGCAGCTCAATATGAAGTATAGAGAGGACTGCGTGTCTGACCTTTGCTCTCAATAAGCCTTTACAGACAAGATGGGTGTGGATAAGCCTCAAAATTCCACTGCAAGTGGAAATACTTCAATTGTCCAGAGTGTTCCACATGATCTTTGGGAGGTTATTACTATTGCTACTGTGTCAGCTGTTGTAAGCCTGATCACAATAGTGGGGAATGTTCTAGTAATGCTCTCTTTCAAGGTTAACAGCCAACTGAAGACAGTCAATAACTATTACTTGCTCAGTTTGGCTTTTGCAGACCTCATTATAGGAGTGTTCTCCATGAACCTTTACACTTCTTACATCCTAATGGGATATTGGTCTCTGGGAAACTTGGCATGTGATCTGTGGTTAGCTCTGGACTATGTGGCCAGCAATGCATCTGTAATGAACTTGCTGGTGATCAGCTTTGATAGATATTTCTCTATCACAAGGCCACTTACGTACAGAGCTAAGCGGACGCCAAAACGTGCAGCCATCATGATAGGCCTGGCATGGTTAGTATCGTTCATCTTATGGGCCCCTCCAATACTATGTTGGCAGTATTTTGTGGGAAAGAGGACCGTTCCTCCTGACCAGTGCCAAATTCAGTTCTTCTCAGAACCAGTGATTACGTTCGGTACGGCTATAGCAGCATTTTACATCCCTGTCTCAGTCATGACAATTTTATACTGCAGGATCTACAAGGAAACAGAAAAGCGCACAAAAGACTTGGCTGAGCTACAAGGGCTCACATCAGTGGACAGACATGAAAACACAAAAGCACAAAAGCAAAGATCTTGCTTTGCCTTTAAAACTGATGGACACACCTCACAGGCCTCGTGGTCTTCATCCAACCAGAGTAACGTAACCAAGACTACGACACAATCTGAGGATATTTGGGCAAAGTCAGAGCAGGCCAACACCCTAAACAGCTACACGTCCTCTGAGGATGAGGAGCGGCCCATTTCTGAAGCAACATCTCAAGGATCCTATAGAAACCAGGAAGCAGAACCAAATGAGGTGTTGGCTTGTTATGAAGAAAGTCATTATTTTACGAATT
This sequence comes from Lepidarchus adonis, assembly GCA_037576955.1. NCBI lineage: Eukaryota > Metazoa > Chordata > Actinopteri > Characiformes > Lepidarchidae > Lepidarchus > Lepidarchus adonis. Next base: position 4,219,363 of record JBBIGC010000152.1, on the reverse strand, counting down.
CTATTAAGTACTGTTCCCAGAAAAACCATAAGAAATGCATCTCTTACAAATTCAAGCCAGCCCTCAAAAACATCAGCCCACAGAAAGGCAGCACCGAGACATCAAATCCTTGTTCTTCATCAGAGAAGTTGGCCCTTTCATCTACCTCCTCCTCCAACAAGACCATGGATCCTAGCCTAAAGAATCAGATCACCAAACGGAAGAGAATGGTTCTTATCAAGGAGAAAAAAGCAGCTCAGACCCTGAGTGCCATTCTACTGGCCTTCATTCTCACTTGGACTCCATATAACATCATGGTGCTTGTTTCAACCTTCTGCTCTGATTGCATTCCCGTGTCCCTCTGGCACCTGGGCTACTGGCTCTGCTATGTCAACAGCACCATTAATCCAATGTGCTATGCCTTATGCAACAAAACCTTTCAGAAGACCTTTCGAATGTTACTCCTCTGTAAGTGGAAAAAGAACCGTGGGGAGGAGAAGCTGCACTGGTGCGGTCCAAATCCAGCAGTGACCAACAAGTTGACCTAATAAGCAGAGACAATCAAATTAAGTGCCACCACATAGCTGTCGCTTGTGAATGTGTGTGTTGTAAAATAATTACAGTCAGATGAAGCTATTTTAATGTTCTGTACATTGCTAAGACAACAATGTTAAATGTGTGTATTGGGAGAACTGTAAGGGCTTGCAAGCTAATGTTTACATGAGCACATCTCATTTTCACATCACCATGTGCTTTGACACAGAATGGAAAACCTGCAAACGTACTCTTCAGAAATAATGCACAAGTATTTTTGACATTTGTGGCAGAGACACAAGTAAATCACTGATTACTGAGATTCATTTTGACCACTTGCACCTGAATTTAGTTAATCAGTTTAGCACCATATGAAGTGCTGACCAGTATTCATTCGTTTGTCTAAATAAACAATTTTTTGTGATGGAAAAGAAAACAAACATCAACTAATTTTAATATATAACTTGTATTTAGTATTAACTGAATTTAACATATTGGGTGGAAAAAACTGGAAGAGCACAAGACATGTAATACATGAAATGGTCAGGGTGTCTAAACTTTTGCAAAAAGCTCATGCACACATGTTCAAAATTCTGGAAATGTGTCATATTTATAATATAATAATATATTATATTATTATATTATAGTTTTTATTTAGTTTCATTGTAGAAATTTAAATAATATAAGCTAGATACCAGAAATGTATTTAAGGTGTTTGATTCTGTTTTCTTTCTTTCATTCTTTCTTTCTTTCTTTTTTACACAGTTGTGTAACAAAATTTTTTAAATGTTCAATTAAATTCAAAATTATATATTTTTCTTAAACATTTGATATTATTTCCATGTTCTATTGCGAATAAAAAATTGGTTTGTGAGATGCTATTTGGGTTTTTTACATTTTACACAGTGTAGTGTAATTGGCTCTATAAGATTGACAAAGATGATTCTAAACTTTAGAATGTGCCTTCATCCTCAATCAACAAAAACATTGTTTATTAAAATGCACCTTTTAAAGCACACAGTATATCAACCCAATGCTAGAGCAACTGTTTTGCTTCAGCCTGTGCAATGAAAGTGTCCAGTTTCTCTATGATGATCTAGTGTCTACAACAAATACACATACATGTACCTTTATTCCAGCATGTTAATTACATAGGCGGCATGGATGTTAGCTAGATGTTATTTCTCTTTGTAAATGTGGCTTTAAATGTGAACTTTCATTTGGTGTGTGGAATAAATGTTGTCAGAATCAAAGACTTAAGAATCTTTCCTGTTGAGGTGGTGGCAGTGTCATCAGGTCTCTATCAGGTCCTGCCCTTCACCTGTCAGAAGGTCGAGTTGGGCATAAAGTGGTGTATAACACTTACTATCTCTCTGTCTACTATTTCTCTGTCTCTCTGTCTCTCTCTCTCTCTCTCTGTCTCGCTCTCTCTCTCTCACACACACACACACACACACACACACACAGCAAGAAGTTCCTGGTTTGATCTCCAGGTCTGTTTTGTGTGGATTTGAAGTTCTCTGGATCTGAACTTTTTTCAGAGAGGAAACATTTTTAAGTTCAAACCCACATTTGTTTCATGAGTCTCATGGGATCATGTTTCTTAGGATCTTTCTGAAGAACCAACTGAAAAAATGTCTTAAGAAGATCTCAGTGAAGGAGGCCTACTGGTGTCATCAGCTCTTTTTAGATTTTACCAACTGCAGCAAGAAAATCAGAGACACTGTATATAAATTACGCTGTATTTGTCAGTTCCACCTCATGGCTACTAAAGACAATACATACAGAAGCTCACTCACTATTTTCCATCACACCATCCAGACCAACACAGCATTCAGACCAACACACCATCCAGACCAACACACCAACACACCATCCAGACCAACACACCATCACACCATCTAGACCAACACAGCACACCATTCAGACCATCACACCATCCAGACCAACACACCAACACACCATCCAGACCATCACACCATCTAGACCAACACAGCACACCATCCAGACCAACACACCATCCAGACCAACACACCATCCAGACCATTACACCTAAACCTCACACTGACAAGTTGAAATCCTGGGCTTAGAGCCGTCGGTCAATGACCCATCATCTAGCTGATGGGGGAAAGGCCGAAACCCACACAGGTCAGCTCCCGCTGGACAGAGGAACACCCTGAGTGTGCGCTTTAAATGCTGCTTCATCTCAATCCTGCATGTAAGCCTTTTCAGCACAACAGTGCGAACTAAATTGAATGATGGTCTTTACATAGATTTTGCTTAGTTGTAAGAAAGATTGTTAGTCCAGGACATGTAGTTATTGACCAAGGTTCTCCTTAAAGAGGTTCTTCAGTTCAACAGCATAAGACTCAGCAGTTTTAATGATCAGGGGCAATTCATTCCAGAACTGAGAAGAGTCTTTGAGACCCAGAACTTCCTCAGTTGTCTCAGGTGGTACAGATGCTGCTGTGCTGTTTTGGTCTGAACGTTGATGTGTTTAGACCATGTCAGGTCCTCTGAGATGTAAACACCCAGGTATTTGAATCGGTTCTCCCTCTCCACAGGAGTCCCACTGATGTTCAGGGGCTTGTAGTCACGCTGCTGTCTCCTGCTGAAGTCCACCACCAGCTCTTTGGTCTTGCTGATGTTCAGCTGGAGGCAGTTGACCTGACACCATGATGCCAGGTTCTCCACCTCTGCCATGTTTGCCACCTCATCGTTGTTTGGGATGAGGCCCAGCACCACTGTGTCGATGGTGTTGGTGCAATGTGGGGCCACACAGTCATGAGTATAGGGACAACAGCAGGGGACTCAGCACACACTCATGTGGAGCTTCTGTGTTGGTGGTGATGCTGCTGGAAGTGCAGTTGCCAATTCTCACCACCTGTGATCTGCTGGTGAGGAAGTCAGACACCCACCTGCACAGAAGATGTTGGCATCCTCCGTCGAGCTGATGTCGGTCTTTGTTTTTCAAGAATTGTGAGGACTGTGGGGCTGAGCATGCGGATCTAAGAGAGTGAAGTGTAGATGCTGCAAAAACAAACAGTACAAAACAAAGACAGTGCAGGACCAACCAGTACACAGCTGTTATCAGCAGTGGGAGTGGGAGAGGTGACAGTGGTGGGAAATTCTCTAAACCGTATGAAATTATTTTAAAGTCATTTCTATTCAATTCAAATCTATATTAGACAAACCCTCAAGTCCCGATTTCTTTCATGACTAAAAACCTGTGATAAGCAGACTGTGCACCACTGGGCACTACACCAATCTCTTATCGGTTAAAACATTTGATGTAAAGAGGTGTTAAATATGTAAAAAGACAGCACCGTGCACAATTATTGGCACCCCTGGTTAAAATCTGTTAAAATCCTTCAAATAAATATTAGAAAAATCTGACATTTAACACAATTGAATTGAATATATCCTATAAAATGTAATGTTGGTAATTTCTAATTTAGTTTTTAAACTTTATTTATTTAATGACTCCCTGTTTCCCTGGGGTATAAATATGACATGACACAGAGTCCTGTTGCTTGAGCCACTCTACAACATGGAAAAGACAAAAGAACATGATTCTATTAATTCTATTCTCTATGCTTGTTTTATGCTTCTATATTTTCTTGAAATGTTCGGTCAATCTCTCCGGGTTGGGCATTAAGCTCTAGGTTATTCTCTTTCAGGTCAAGAGGGTGGATATGATTGGGAATTTCAGATCTGCTGTAAATCCATATACAGTTGTTGTGCATTGAGCTCTGAGTCGGGCGTTAAGAGCTGGGTTATCCGCTCTTACAGGACAAGAGTGAAGGTGAGGTATGGGATTTCAGATCTGCTGTAAACCCATATACTTTTGTGGTATCTCATCTTTTATTTTTCACTTTTAATCTTTTTAATCTTAATCTTTTTATTTCTGGTATTATTGCTTTTCTTTTATGCTTACCTTTTCATTTGTATGTTTTAATTCTATTATTTATACTTGTTTTTATGCTGTTTATCCATGTAAAGCACATTAAATAACTCTGGATGATCTAGAAACATTGTGCAAAGAGAAATGCTCAAAAATCGCTGTCTGTTTTCTCCAACCTTGGGAAATGTTATGGGAGAAGATTAAGTCAAGATGTCTTGTTGGCAAAAGGGGATTGTACAAAATATTATTGGTGCCAATAATCGATAATTTGATGATTTTATGTAAAACTGTTTCCCCAATTCTCTTTTTTGTGTTGTGAGCTAATATTTTTCAATTTATTAGAATCTTAACAAGGGATGCTAATAATTGTGTATGTATTTTCTCATGGTATTACTGATACCACTACCTGTCTGTAGCATTCTGCCTGATCGACCGCAAGAACAGAAAAATTACAGGGAAATTGTGTAAACAGCTTTGAATCCTTACATCTATCTACAGTCCACCAAGTTACTTAATCACACATTTAACCTCATAAAATGTAATGTTTTGCCTAATATTTATATTCCAAATTAAGTTCAGATTATTTGAGCCATTCCTTACAGCTGCTACACACACAAACAACAGCAGGTGGTGCTAGGGCTACATAGTTGAGCAGTTTCCTGATTATGATTAAGACATTTCTTCTCCAAATTCATTGTAAAAAAAATTGTATTTCAAATAATTAAAATAAAACTATTATTAATTGCAATGGAATTTACACAGCTTACACCTATGAGCACCATCGTCAGGTCCACCAGCCTCGTATTATTTTACAGTCATTTTATCAGCTCTATTTACCATATGTGTCATTTACAGTTATTCAGTGATTCATCTATTTTCATGACCCCCTTCAGCAATGAGCAGGTAATCGGGTGGAGGACGATTCCCAGCACTGCAGTGACACTGACATGGAGTAAGTTCCCCAACTTAAACATCCTGCTGACAGTGACCAAAGCAAACGCTCACACTGCGAACCATCAGACCAGAACCATCATCAATAATATATGCAAAGTGGAACAACAGGCTAGACGTGTAATAGAGCAGATAGTAAACTCCAGCTGCACTGATGTGTCTGATCTACTCTGTGTCATGTGAGATGAGAGTAGGTAAAAGCAGATAAATAGTAACATTATAAGTAATAAAATAATAATAAAACTAAATAGACAAAATTTTAAAAAGGTAAAATATGAAAGACTACAGTGAATACACTTACGACTAAGCCTGAGAATAATTTATAGTTTATTATTTATTGTACATTGAATAGTCTTACATATTATATTGTGTACCATATAATGGACTAGATATTGTATAATCCATTGGCTATCGTGTACCAATACATTGTCTGTAGTATTGTATAGTATTGTCTGTATCCAACATATGCAAGTCTACACACTGATACTAGAGACACCGTCTGCCAAAGCCAAACATCTTTGGAACAATCTGAAGACTTACAAAAACGTATCAGTTAACAGTAAAAACAAAATAAGCTAAATGCACGAGACTCTACTTGAATAATGAGGGTAATAATAAGCTTGCTGATTTGCATATTGGGACACGCTACGTCAGGAGTGTTGACCTGCAGTCCTGAAGGGCCGGTTCCCTGCTCAGACAGACCTGTTAATTGCCAGGGTGAGTGAGTGTGTTTGAGGAGGGAAACTACCAAACTGTGCTGAACTCTCCAGGATTTATTTTAGATAAATGACATCTGCACCTATAGCAGAGTTCAACTACAGCTGTGCTGCAGAGGTGGAAGACATTTTTATTTAACCGTTTAGTTAACTGCTAAAGATTGGTTAAAATTGAACCGATTGGTTAATATTTAACAGTTAAATATTAACAGTTAATGCTAACTGTTAATGAAATAAAAAGTCATTGGGGTGTATTTACTTTTTAAATCCTTGATGTGTATCTTAGGTTACTCGCTGGCTAAGTAAAGAAAATAAATGGCACAAGACACGTCTGAACCACCTCGGAGCAACTTCGGGGATCACCACTTAAATGCAGAATAAGGGTCTATACGTTTCCACAATAGGGGTATAAATCATGATGTGTCCTCAAAATTTGATTCAACATCGATTATTTTAGGCAATGAGGCACTGATTTTTGATGCCTTAAAATTTGCACAAAGTCAGTTCGGTTCCATACGGAGGTCTGCGGTCCATATGAAATATGCTACATTTTCATCAACCCTCACCTGCAGACAGATTATATATTAGATTAGATATATATATATATATATATATATATATTTTTTTTTAACTTTATTAAAGGTCAGATAAAGAGAGAAGAGTCACAAGCAAAAGCAGCTCCTCAGTAAAAAACTGCCCACAGTGAATTAAAATCGTAGAATAAACCAGATCATCCACTATTTTGGTCAATGAACTGATACGGATCAATTAATTGGTACACCCCTATACAATTAATATACAGTTGCGCTCATAAATTTACATACCCTGACAGAATTCATGATTTTTTGTCAGAGAATTCGAACTATAACACAAAACCTTATTCACTCATGTTTAGTAGTTGACTGAAGCACTGAAAGAAAGTTGTAATTAAAGCATGTCATTAATATTCTCTGAAAATGGTAAAGAAATGATCAATTCTGTCAGAGATGTGCACAACTGTGCATAATCCTTTAAAAAAAAAAAAAGTGTCAAATGTGCAAATATTTTTTGTTAGAATTAATCAAAACGGATAACAGTTGACTTCCCCTGATGAATACACTATGCAGGAAGGTGTTGGACATTGTGTAATTGCAATATATCTACATTGACGCCACCATCTTAGAAAAGTCTCAAACAGAGACAAATGAGACGAACGAGACAGACAAACGTCCATCACAATTTATTATCATTCCGTTTAAATATGTTTATTTCATAGCTAAAACTTTTTATGCATTTATCATATCCATTCACAGTCATGTACAAATTCAACAAAATATCAAGCAATATTTCAAAGTAAAAGCTCTGTTTCAAGTAGTTGTGGAAATTGTGTTGGGGTTAACTTGACAATCATCTAGGGCTGAAGTGTAGAGTAGCACTGAAAACCTGAAGATTATATGAAACCATTACACATTTCAGCCAGTTTTACTCTGAGCTTAAGCTCCTAAAAGACCGAAACTGCATTGGCCTCAACCCTAAAGAGGATTGGTTTTAGGATTCTCAGCTGCAGCAGCAATAAAACCATACATACCTTCTAATGACACTGAGAAAACCTTGGTCCAACCGACGCATAGAAGAATGAAATTAGCTGTACGTTACTGTTGCTTCGTTTAAAACTTTTATATATTTTTCTTTTAACTATTTGTTCCAGGAAGTGATGTTAATTGTTGGTGACAAATCAAGCACTAAAAAAATGTGGATGAACAGAACAACACAAACATTACACACTGCCCTGACCAAGCTGGTTGCTCATTACAGTTAGCCTAAGGTTATGGTTTTTAATGTACTGAAGATGACAATAAAATAACCCATTTGGGAAAACGGGCCACAAAACAATGCTACAGGAAAACAGAAAACAAAAATCTTCAGTTCACAGCACTACCTCCTTTTCAGAGCAGCATTCCTGCTCCCTTTGCTGCCACCTCCTTGCTTGCTGGATCCCTTCGAGAAGAGCTTGGTCATAAACTCAGAGACATCTGGTAATTCTGGATTGGGGTTCAACATGTTCATGGACTGTTCCATTTCCTGTAGAGTTTTGTTAGTGAACAGAAACAAAAAACAGGTTTAGGGTGCATTGAGATATTGCTAGATGATCCCAACTACAGCAGAAAACAAACCTGCATAATAATAACCACAATCTGTCATCACTGTTATTACTTTAAACTCCGGGTAAATGCCTCTGGTCCTTGCAGTAGGTTCAATGTCATTGTCTGGCAGCACCATTAGCTTAGATAAGGTCAAGAAATTTTTTTTCTAAGCTCTGCTATGTCTTTATGCTCTGAAAATGGTCACAGGCCAGATTATTGCCATAAGCCATGTGGTTTCACGTTACTTACTTTCTGAAATAGTTTACTTTCCAGTCAAATCAATCTTTGTGAACTGTATCCATGAGTCCAGAAGAATACATTGCAGAGCAGTGACATCTTCACTCAACTGATAAATATAATAACAGCTCCAGCCACTAACAAAAGAGTTGTTTTAACACTGTTCTACCATGGAAAAACAATTTAAAAAATGCCATATATACTGTTCCACTCACAACCTATTAAAACAGATATGTTTGAATACACAGTTTGTGCTGTGCTCATGCATGAAGGAGCGTTTTAATATGGACTTCTACTTGAAAGAGGCCCAATAAAGGACAGCGAACTGGAACGAGGGAAATGAACACATGCCAGATTTAAAGGCACAGTAACAAACTGTTTAATTCCAAGGCTCTAAAAGACAATGACATGATCATGAAAATATAAATTATGACCTGGTTTTTGCACATAAAATCGTAACGCTCATAAATAGCCCTAAAAAAAATCCAAGAAAAAAACACAAAGTACGGGGCCTTTAACATGGTATATGAATACAACAGTATTTATGTATAGCTCAGCATAAGGAAAAATATTTTCTGGAACATTTCATATCATTCCACTGGTCACGGACAGCAGGGTCACATATGTTGACCACTTCAGAAAGTTAAATTTTAAAAGATATTCCTTTAATGAAAAGGGTTTACGATTCACTGCGCTCACATTCCTACCACAGACACGTTTATAGTAGCAAACAGTTATAATGACATAAATTCTCCAAAAGTTTCAAAAATAAAAAAAACTTTACTGACTGCATGAGGTTTTTGTAGCATTAATGGTCATTTGAATCTCAGATGTAGGTTTCTTCAATACTGCTGAACGTTTAAAGGCCCACGTTGCTCATTTTTAAGCCTTTAGTATTAACAGAAGAGAAAACCTATTTACCTTTCTCATTTCAGGGTCATTGGTGTTGACCACCTTTGGAAGCAGAACAATGATAAGCAAAGGAAGGACCATCATCATAACCTGTAAACAAAGTAGAGGGAAAATGTAACATTATGAGAAGCTTCATATTTGGCAGATGTTCATTTTAATGTTAATAACCAGGTTCTTTAACTTCCAAGTATCTCTCAGCATCTGTAATCTGTAAGACTTGGTTAGACTAGTTACCGTACTGGACATTTAATCTTCAGTAGCACCTAAGCCATTTTATCCATTTATATTTCATTGCTATACGGACTACCATATATCTTTCAATAGCCATAGTTTATTTAAAAAATGATTCGGACGGCCCGGCTTTTAATAGAGACAGGCGTTTTTTGGAGACGGGCTATTATTCTGCTCACAAACAGAATGGTGATGGTATTTATGGCCACAAAAAAACATGCCTTTTTTTTGCATTTATTATGAAAGAAAACAAAACATCACGACTAAAATCATCCCTCTGTCTGTTCGGTGGTGATACTTGTCTGTGATTGGCTGTAATTGTGGGAGTGGTTTAGCACCGAATGCAGCGATACGTTTAAAGAGACCCTTAATATAGTAATTACACACGTTACACTCATAACTGTCTCTAGAAATCAGAGGCTTGTTTTAAGCCATTTCACCTTTTAGAGAATAAATTCTGTTAAAACATGGAAGTAGAAAGTGAAAGCTCGGAGGCGTGCGCCCGTGAAAGTTGGGGAGGGGCTACTATTGGAGACCTGTGTCTATTCATCGCAACATCTCTTCAAACCCGGCGTTTATTGGAAACAGGCGTCAACAAGAGACAGACTATTATTAGAAGACATACAGTATATTCTCTAGTCTTTGGTGTGCAATTTTTCGCCTTTCATTCTTCTCTGCAACAAAGCATGAGAAAGTAAAACACCATGACCAGTAGCAGTATCAGATTAAATATAGTTTTCAATGACTGAATTATTAATGACAGATTTCTGTTTATAGTCTTTCAGTGCACACAATTTGTACCATTGACCTGCAAACAAAGTTTACCATTGGATTCATAAGGAAATCGGTCCAACCCCACGTCTCCCGCTTCATGAAGTATGAATGTGGTCCATTGGCTCTCAACTGAAGAGGGTACGGCTGTCGAATAACTTCAGAGGTTTTGATGTAGTTCACCAAACGTGCTCTGTGGTGCAATAAGAGAACAAGTATACAGCTCGACTGTCCATGAGCCAAACAGCAATGGGATCGGGGTTGTGTGCATGTTCCACTTACCTCATTTTGCCCTTTGAGGTGATGTCCACACGAGCAGGCTCAAATCTGTAAGATGGCGACACGATTTCCACGACATAGGAACCGGACGGTACATCGTGCACAGCAAAGCTTCCATCAGTTCTGTAGATAGAGAGGTGAGGGAGAAAGGTGGGTTTCCGCAGTCAATTACACCTGAATGTTGCCTATTATAGAGAGTCTTAAATGTAATAAAAGAAACCCAAATATCATAATAAACCATAAGCACAGATTTTGGTAGATTTATTTTTACCAGGGTGTCAGTCACTGACATGACCATGCATTACGTTAAACCGACTCCAAACAGACAGTTTACCACTTACAGACTGTAAAGGGCTTCACACACTTTTTACTGACGTCAATACATAGCTAGCTAGCACTTAGCCGGCGTTGTGCCGAAATCCTACCCCCTTTCGCGTGCCACCTCCCTAAATCGTATGAAACTGCTTAAAACCAATCTCTGATTTCTGAAGACAGTTATATCAGTGTATCGCGTGTATTTTCTCATTTCTAACGCGACATTTGAGGCTCTGTATAAACATATTGCTGCGTTCGGTGCTAAAGCAACACATTAACAACAATAATAAAAGAGATAAACAACATTTGTTGCAGATAGATCTGCGTGTGTGAACCTGAAGATACGTTTATGCAATAAAGAGAAAATCTTCACGTGCTGTGAGAATGTATCACGTTGTATGTAGCACTACGAGAGGGGGAGGAATTTGTAGGGCGTAGGATTTCGGCACAACACCGGCTAGCGTTGCTAGCTGCTGGGTGAATATCGCGTTTTCTGGCTAACTGCTAACCACTTGAAAAAACAACAAACTTACCTCAAGAAACCGATATATTCCCCTCCTTCAACAAGTACCCGGGCTGATAACACCCACTCTTGAGGTTTAACGCCAGAAACGATGGCTCTTCCCTCGATCTTAAAACGGTCCCCACTCGCCGGGGACGCGACACTAGGCCCCGGTTCTGGTTCTGAGAAACACAGCGACAACCCGAACTGTAGAAAGAAATATGCATCCAGTATCCGTTTAAGATGCGGCATGACGATAGATACACGATAACCACGTTGTTTTACTGTCCAAAAATGTAAATAATGTATTCTCGACCCCGCTAGTTCGTCAGGGCGACTAGGCTGAATACCGGAAGTGTATGGCGCGAGCAGACCACGTGACCACGCTTACACACACCTCACACAGGCTGGAAAGTGAATCCTGTACACTATATTCAAAAGACACCCCTGCTAATTAGGACTTTTAAATGGTATCCTGTTGCTGCCAAAGGAGCTCAATTGTTCATACAGCTTATATTCTTTCTGTAGATGCACACTGATGTATGACGTCATTGTGAGCAGGTGTTTACTGTTAAAGGTTTCATAGAATGCGGTCATAACATAGCACAGTGAGAATGACTACACGTATAATAGGAACACATGCAATAACAACATAGCAATGCATAAATTTGCTATGAGTAATGAATATAGATCCAATAAGTTCACATCTGCAAATTTAATTTCAGTATTCATGCTTGAAAAAAGTGAAGTGGTATTAAATGCTGTTTCCGTTTGAACAAACTTATTCCTACAAGTCACAGTGGTTAGTCAAGATATGCTGTTGTCTAATGTCCCCTGCCAAGGTATTTCAGAGCTGGATGGGGTGATTAGGATCTTGCCCCTAGAATTTCAAGGTTGCAGGTTCAAGTCCCAGCCCAGGCAACACAGAGGTGCCCTTGAGCAAGATACCGTCCTGCTTCAGTTACCCTGGGCACTGTTGAGCACTGACCACTGCTCCATGCGTGACGTCACATTTAGTTGTGACACTTTGTGTATGATCAAATGCAATCATGACAAATGGTTACCTTCCCTTCAGAAAGTAAAAATTTGTTCAATGTTTTTGTTCCATTTAGTTTACTTCATGGATCTGAAATGTCCACCTCTTTTCTAAAAAAACCTGCATGTTATATTTGGAAATTTTATACACCCACACACAAATAATGCCTTTTAACAAACCATGGTTGCAAGAAGAGCGAGAAGTCATAATACTGACTGAAAACCAGTGGGTTAGAAGGCAATTCTATACGGCTGCAGAAATTTCCGATTCTCTGGATTTATTTGGCTTCAATCCAGAATTGTAGTTAGTTTAGCTTTTTTTTTGGTAGGGGTAGAGGAAGGTGTGAGAGGAGTAAATAATACAGTATGAGCATAAGTGTAGACTGATAAAAATTCAATAATCATAAGGATAATGCACAATGTTGGCAGATTTTTGCAAATTTATTTAGAAGCTGATTAAAAGAAAATCAAAAATGTCACACACATGTCATCCATGAACAGGCAAAAGAGTGAAAGATCTACATACAGGGATAACCCAACCCAGTATCTAGCACGGTTCAGTGGTCTCCTTGCTTAAACACACTTGGTTGCCAGGTTTGGTGTGAGTGTATTTGAGGAAGAAAACTACCAAACTGTACTGGACACTGGAGTGTGGGAGCCCTGTTCTAATAACTTAAGACTGCTGGACATAGAATTATTCACTGGAAGTCGGCATGTCAGAGGCCCACAGACATGATCACATCACATCCACTTCAGTAGATGCACACCATGGCACTACAAGTGTGACGGCTAAAATTTCTGCTTGGCACTTCAGTGAGTTGCCTGATTCCATATAGTCTCACGGAGTTAAACTTGTGCCACTAATCGATAAAGTCCACTTCAATGTGAAGCAGTCATTCAAAGTTTGCAGGAAGGGTTTTCCCCTTTAAGAAGTGTCTCCAGTTTTGATGTAGGGAGTGTCTGAATTGTTCAGTTCATCTATCTCCCCATTCACCATGATTTCCTCTTCTGGGGTGATGGAAAGAATTAGTTCGTTTGGCTGCAGTTGCTCAAGGAACAGCTCAAAAACTGCAGCAAGTGCATGTAGTGGTTGCTTCCTCAGTGTGCTACATTGATGCATCAGCGTAACTGTGACAGATATGATTCGATAGCCTGTGGAGAAAAAGAAAAACGTTTAAGATGCTGCAGAGTATCTTCCAAAAATACATGTGCACACCATGTCACAGGAGTCACAAATATAAAGGGATCTAACCTTGGTTATTTCACCTACAGTTCCAGGAACTGAGGTTAACGGACTCTTCTCATCCCACAGTTCCAGCAGCTGCCTTCTCATGGCCTGAACGTTCCTGGAGTACAAACAGGTTCAGTGTTTCTCAAATCTTGTTAACATGATTTTTACACCAGTAAACTAAACAACTATACATCAGTAAACAACACCATGTTACACTGCACACGGATAGATCACCTGTCATTTGAAAAGCCTTCCTGCAAACTTCTGCCATCTGAGTAGAGTACAGGCCACCATTTCTTAATGACAGATTGAACCCAGTGCAAAGCCACAATGAGGTGCCTATATTAAACAAACAATTAGAGAATAATCAAAACATTAAATGTGGACAAAAGTATTTATAACAGCTCCCAGAAGGAAGGATTACTTACTCTTCATATTTACTGACAAGAATTGTCTTCACTTGTGGTAAAAGGTCTACGCAACAACCAATAGACATGCATGGCTGCTCTTCTTGAAGGCTAAGAAGGGAAAACAATATATATCTGTATAAATACTGTATATATAAACAATTTGTAGGTTTTTATTTTTATTTTTTACCTCTTAGTAAGTATGGGTAGACAATCAACAAGAACCCCTGTGTCTTGTATTCTGTAAAGTAAAATAATACATTGTACAAAACAGACTTCAATTAAAACCTTTTTAAATCTTGGGTTAATCAAGTAAAGAATGTTTCACAAAAAAAGCTGCATGACTTTCTGTAAAAACAATATCAACTATGATATTTAGATGTGATATTATAGTTTATGAACACTTTTGCACTTCTGTAAATTTTCCTGTAAACTTCTTACCTGATTAAATAAGCCACTAGTTCACTAGCATTTCTTCGCCAAAGAGTCAAAGCAACATTTAATCGGAGGTTCCTTCCAAAGAGCACATGACTCATTGTGCCATGGTCCTTTGATAACTTAAGGATAGAAAAACAAAATTAGTTTAGCATTTAAAGATATTTTCAGATCTTCTTCAAATGTACCTGTGACAGTGTAAATTAACAAATGGTAAACATATTTCATGTGCTGGATGTTGCAAAATAACTTATGAAAGAACTGAAAACCTTCGGACATGAAATTCTAAAGAGGCCGAACTCACATCCTGAGATCCGGGACAGTTTGGTGAGTTCCCTGGTTAAACGGACATGGTTCAACTCGCCTGTTAATTGCCAGGTTTAGGGAGCGTATTTGAGGAGGGGAAACTTCCAAACTGTGCTGAACACCAGGACCGGAGTTCAACACCCCTGATCTACAATGAAAGCCTTTGGGCCGTCAGTGAACAATCATACAAACACAAATGTCTGTAAGGCAGTTAAAGGCATGTCAGGTAAGCTGTAGATCTAAAACACAGTTTGCTAAAGATGCAATATAAAAATGTAAATGCAAACAGATTTGCAAATAATGTAAACTAATTTAACCTGAAATAGCTTAAAATACATTACAGTCAAACTTCGTTTGCTCTGCCCTATTGGGCTATCGAAACGGATTACTGTGATAAAGTTCCACAGGGTGTGTGTATACGTGTATACATACACACATACAACTTACCAAAAGGGAAAATGTAAAAAGTTCACACCACAGTAATAATATCATGAAAGTGGGGCATTTAATTAGAAAAACGCAATGGTGATTTCCTCATCTCAAACAATTCATATATTCTGTTCTCCAGAATGGTACATTAATGACATGTAAAATGCAGGGATTGCCACAGAAATGAACACACAATGGTACCGGAGGGCTGGTGTCCTGCTCATTTTGGTAGTTCCCTTTCTTAAACACACTCACTGAACCTGGCAATTAACAGGTGAGTTGTACCAGGTGAGCTTGATAAGGGAAATCACCAAACTGTGCAGGAAACCGGCCCTCCGGGACCGGAACTGGACACCTCGGACTTAGCTGAACAAAGTCAGCTCTCAAAGCCTGTGTGGACGGTCAGACGGCATCATTTCCATGTGTTGATTGATGGCTCAGCTAACAAGGTTTGACTGTATATCAAATGATAAAAGTGAGAAATGTTATTGTTGAATGAAAAATAAATGCTGATTTAGAATTTGAAACCAATAACACATTTCCAAAGAAGATGGGATAGGGGCATGACAACCACCATGTTGTATAACCTCTTATCAATACTATATAAACATCTAGAAATGGAGGAGACCAATTGCTAGCGCTTTAAAAGCAAAATGTTTTTCCATCGTTACCTAATATAGCATTTCAGTTTATCAATCAACACCACTGATTAGTGAAGTTTAGTATCCAGACTGTTCTACTATAGAACCATGCTGTTTTACTACAGGCAAAAATGTGTGCATTATCTTGTTGTAATATGTAAGGTTTTTCCATGAAGAAACAAACAAAAAACATGCCACTGCAAAAATATGTTGCTGTGAAAATTGATTCTAATTTAATTCAAAACTGTGTGCTGGTAACAAGCAGAACGAGCTCTTTCCCTGTTTAGTCTGGTGTCTATGATTCCCAAAATGAATTTCAAATATTGATCTGTCGGACCACAGAACAGTTCTCCACCTATCCACAGTCCATCTTAAAGGAGCCTGGACGCTGAGAATGAGGTGCCACTTCTGGATAATTTTCTATACAAAGATCAGCCAAAAGATTAACACCCTGTCTAATATTGTGCAGGTCGCCCTGCACGGTTGTCTAAAACATTTCTATTATAGCAAACATCAGACAGGTTAGCCCTCACTCCCCACATGCATTAACAAGCCTTGGGTATCCATGACCATGTCACAAACTAACCAGACTTTACTAACACTACTGCATATCTTCAACTCTCTAGATCAGATGTTTTGGAGATGCTCAGACTTTGCTGTCTAGCCATCACAATAAGGCCAAACTTCAAAATGGCTCAGATCCTTATGCTTGCTCATTTTTTTTCAAAATTTCATCTCATCAAAATCAAGAACTGAATATTCACATGCTGCCTAATATAACCCACTCCCCTGACAGATGCCATTGTAATTAAATAAGTACACAGTCGATGCCATTTTCTTTACAGTGATATGTTACTGATCAGTGTGTCATGTTCTACATGGCTTCTTCTTTATAATAACATGCTCGAGTCATTGAAAGTGGTCTTTAGAAAAGTTAAAAGACTCGTTTGTGCATGTGAAGAGTGAGAGCTAGCCTGTCTGGTCCAGTCCCAAAGATGAGCTCCTGTTGGGCAAATAGTTCATGCTGGCCACGATAAAAAGGTCTCAGAACACAGTGCACTGTTGGAGCTGTTTTGGCAGCAAGAGGGGGATTTATCATTCTGCATTTTTGGAAACTTAAGTTGTATATAATTTGTTCTTTTAAAAAGATGGTACTTTTCTCAAGTCTGTAATTTGCATTACAGTCAGACCCCAGTTAGCTCACCCTGTTATCTCAAACTCGCCTCTCGCCATGAAAGGCTGCAGACCAGATTTCCAACCATATTATTTAATCTCATTAATCCAGCAACTTCGCCCCTCGCCACAACGTGCAACCTGCAGCCTAGAGCACGGTCAGTTGTGCTAATTCTGTAAGTCGCTGCTGCTGCTGTTGGTGGGTGGGACCAGTCGCATGTTACATTTTAATGTCGGCCTGAAGACTATTACAGTACGGTGGTAGGACTTACACTGACGTGGTTACGTTGCAGGCTCCTCCCAACCCTTTTACGGCATTTTTCTGTCATATACGGTAGTACAATGCAGTTGAATACCTACTAAATGCTTTACTGTAATACGGGAGAGACTGCTGTTAGCTAGATGCGTACTACTCATTCATGCATGTTGCTGGCTATTCAAAAAAAGCTCAGCAGCCATCATTACGAGTTATGAGTTGCATTCTCTGACTGGCCAGCAAAAAAATGGAAGTTTGCCTGGCAACGAATTGATGAAGCAGCAGGATATCACTGACATTTTTATTGCTCGATTTGGATAACCCTGCCTCTCACCAAATTTAGTGTCCAGGCCAACAGGGGCGAGCTAACAGGGTTTGACTGTATATAGTCACAGACTGTAAACATTTATTCACAAAATTTGGCAACCGCACATTATTAACTATTACTATAACTATTAACTATAACCATTACAAAAAGTGTGCTTCCAGTTAAAAATGTTTTTTATTATAATCTAAAAACAATCAAATGTGACAAAAAATGTACAGTAAATGAAAACTGATGGTTCACTCTAGATATAAATTTGGTTGGAAAATGGTGGATTGTTCTTTTATGAAATGAACTTTCATATCTGCCCATCCACTTTCTTTTATTGCAACTATTAATAACTCACCTCAGTAAAGTAGTCACTATATTTGGAGCCAGCTCCTGCCATTTTAGAGGCTTCTGTCGAGTTCACAGGGAACCCACAGTTGTCATTATAGTGAATTCCCTGCACGTCCTCAGCACATGTCAGCTCATTTTCTTTGTTTGCCATGTCAGAGGACCTGCCGGTTAAAGGCGCTCTCCTGTGTAGACCAGAGCCAACTGCTGAAAGCCGTGTCTTCTTGCTCACCGCTCGTTTTAATCTGCCGTAGTTGTGTGCACAGCGACCCACTGGAAATCTGTTAACATGGAAAGTAACAAAGCATACAACCTGTTTCTGCAGATGTTTAAAGACAATATTTTATTATTATATCATCAGTTTCCACTTTCAAATATGTAACTGGGTTATAGCCTCTCAAATCTCCACTGGGAAGCAGACATTGAGATGAACGGTCACTGTGTCCTTATTGCCATGGCTCAAAACTCACCTTTCTTTATCTATTTCTTCCTTATTTAAATAATCCACCTAAAAAGAGAGGATAAGCAATACTAGTATTCCTCAAGTCTACAAGTTTGACTTTTTTTAGTCAACATTCCCTGCCCAGTTTTTTCTCTAGAGTTGTCTAAACATCTGAACTCACCTCCCTCATGTTCTTTTCATCTCCAAGACAGCTCTTGCGTTTGAACAGACCAGGGGACTGGGCCTGCTTGAGCCTGTGGAATTCTGCATCATTCCCAACATGATTTCCAGTGGCCATAATCAGGGATTCTAGGGAATAATGACAAAGACAAAATTAAATATGATAACAGGGACAGAACAGCCAAATATTCCTGTTTTAATTAAAAACTGCAATTTGAAAATGTGCAACTTTCAAACAGAAAAGAGTGCAATTTCAATTGTATTCTATATAATGCAATGGGACATTTTAATTAGTCGCTTTTAATAGTAATTGCATCTAATTATGCAAAGCTTGAGAACTGATGCTCTGGGATATCACGTAGTTCTCAAAGCAGAAAGAAAATCGACTTTTTTTGCAGTAAAAGAAAATTACTTCATTTAAATTGCAATCAAAATACAGGTAAGAGTACATATTACCCAAATTGCTTAGCCCTAATACCAATATTATAACCTCACAGACCAAATGAGAAGCAAAATACCCTTTATTTAACTCGTTATCACAAATTAAATCAAGTTAGCAATAGATTCGGACATGAAGAGTAATGTTAATTAATGGAAAATCCACTAGCAGATACCAGGCATGTGTTTGGCACTTCATCCACTGCGGATTAACACGTCTACGACATGCTTAGAGGCAATTTATCCTATTAATTCAAGCGTCAGGGCTGCTCAAAAACATGTCCAGCTTAATTTAGCAACTATACATGTGCCCTTAAGAGTAAACAGACATAACTTTGCGTCCGACTAACACATTTTATTGCCACAAGTACGAAACTTCGACTAGCAAGCAAATAACTAGCCGCTAGCTCGCCGGCTACCTGTTCCCCCCCACTGGTATAATGGATCAAGGCTGTATGCCTGGGTCGTAAAAAACAGAAATTGCCAACCGGTCAATAAAAAAACTGCCATAGACTCTCGCAGTGCTGAAACAAACGAACCCTTTCCTTGTTCAGTCAGTGCTACTCAGTCCTGTGGGGCCTGTCTCTTTCGCTAGCTTGCTAATTAGCAGCAACCTACCTAGCGCGTTCAGACTTAGCCAGACTAGTTCCCCGCACAAAAGGTAAAACAATACGTCAACGGAAAAAAAATTAATCACTCACTTACATTAAAACATCAAAGAAACTAACTTCATGTTCAACTAGCAAGCGAGCTGCTGATAAATGCTCCACAATGCAGCTAACTAGCCAGTGCTACCTTACACAATAACATATGGCTGCGCTTCATAAACAAGTTTCCCTTACCATGGCATATTGTAAACTTAGCTTATTTCCCTCCGCTCTCTACAGCAAAGTCCCAAGACGACCATTTGTCGATGTAATACCAGGAAAGATAATTTACAAGTATAACAGGTAAGTTTTAATGCACATTCACGAACTGGGCGAGCCAGCACCATTCAAATAAATACAACTTTGACCTGTTGGGATTGTGGGATTGAGAGAAGTGTCTGGCGGACCGTAGAATCAGACGTAGACTGAACTTTGGCGACCCACAGTGGCGCAAATGAGGAACAACACATTTAAGTCTCGACAGCAGCGTTAACACTGAACACTTTATTATTTAGCAGCAGTGTTTCTCAACACTGAACACTTCATCACCTTGCAGCTGTGTCTCAACACTGAACACTATTATTTAGCAGCAATGTTTGTCAACACTGAACACGATCACTTTGCAGCTGTGTCTCAACACTGAACACTTTATTGTTTAGCAGCAGTGTTTCTCAACACTGAACACATAATTACCTTGCAGTTGTGTCTCAACAATGATCACTTTATTATTTAGCAGCAATGTTTGTCAACACTAAACACTATCACTTTGCAGCTGTGTCTCAATACTGATCACTTTATTATTTAGCAGCAATGTTTCTCAACACTGAACACGTCATCACCTTGCAGCTGTGTCTCAACAATGAACACTTTATTATTTAGCAGCAACGTTTATTAATACTGAACACTATTATTTAGCAGCAATGTTTGTCAACACTGAACACTTAATCACTTTGCAGCAATGTTTCTCAACCCTGAACACTTCAGTTGGGCCCAGACAGCAGGATGAGCCAGGATCACTGGTATTTCAGGACTAGCATTTGTAGCTGAACAGAGAGAGAGAGGAAAGATGGTAGAGTGACAGAGAGAGAGAACACAGCTCTCTATATAAAATGGCAAGAACCAAAACCATATATTAACCATAAGTAAACGTTCTCAATGTCAGTAAATCTATAAAGGTGTCTTTAATAGAGATCTCATCAGGACAATACAAAATACATCAGGAAATACACATTATAATATGTCCAGGATGAAGAGAATTTTTTTTTTTACTTTTCTGGTGCTACTATCTAAATCTGTTCTCAACTTAGATTTAAACATGACTGTTTTAGCTATTTCATGTTTTTTCAGTAAAGAGAGCAGTATTGTTTGAAACCACCATAAAAAAGGTTGTTGTGTAAAACAGTTTATTTTAAAATTTTATTGTAAAGTGTTTTGACTTGATTAATGCTGTAAAAAACACTCAGAACTGATCTGAAACCAGACCATCTCCAAAAACACAAGCCATTACACAAACTGTATAATCAATAATAATACTATAATAGATACTAACTAATAATCAGTCTACTTTACTTTGTCAGACAGAGTAATTACGATCTCTGTACGATTTCTTGATTGAGAACAGGTGTGGTAGGACTGGGTGTGGCTAGAGATATTGAACTCAGGTGTGATGAACCACTGTTATGTTTTAATGGGGGGTGGGGAAGGGGGATTTGAATTTTTTTCTCTCCCTTAATAATACAATCCTTCACTTGAAAAACACATGGGTTCACTTGTGTTTTCTTTGACTAATATTTATAACATTGGGTGTGGAAACATGGAAACAAATAAGCTTTAACATTCGAACCAAAAGACATTTTCTGTAGGATTTCTCTTCAGTGCTCGCATTCATCAGGTTGAACAGTGTTTGACCTTTAAATTTGTTGAGAGGTTTTGTTTTGCGGCAGTTAATCACAGGAGGAATGGGCACAGGAGGAGGGGAGGAGCATTCTTCATCGGTAGCGCTGTACTTTACCCCATGTAGTAGTTTTCAAGTCATGTTGGCATTAAAACCATTGCAATGAGCCACTACGACCACAAATGATGATCAAAATAATGACCATCCTAATTAACAATTAAACCTATTGTCACTTTTTGCCTTTGCATTGTTTTAACATGCAACCACCTCACACCTTCTTTTTTAATCAGGAAAGGAACTGAAATGATAACATCCCACTTCCAGAAGACCACTTCTGTTTCCAGATCATTCATTTTTGGTTTGATTGGTATAAACAATGCCTTTGTTAATGTCAGTAAATCACCACAGTTAGACATTCTGAGCATCCAAAGGAAGCTACCACTGATGCAGGGATGACTTTATTACAGGGTAATGTGCTGGATTTACTGAGAGCAATCATCTCCCTGGCTTTATCTTTGGTGCCCTGCTTTCCTGGCATTTCTAGCGTCTGTTTGCCCGCTGCTGTGAAAAGGCAGTAGCCGGTTGCTCTTGGCTGTACTTCCAGACATCAGAGCTTAATATCAGTAATTGTGTTTGGATTACGTAAACCTGTTTCAAGTGATTCTTCTCACAAGTATTGCTCTGTTCTTTCCGCTGCCATTGCTGAGGCTTAGGGCCATGGCTCCTATTACGCCTCTGACCACAGGACGGTCGGAATCAGAGGGCTGGGCCGCAGGGCAGTGATTCTGTGGCATACTTCTCCTATGATACGCTTCAGAGCCATAAAGGAGTTTAGTCGCGCCACAGCGTTTTGGCCGAGCTTGCGGATTCAAAGGGAAACGGCGAATGCCATTCAAAACAAATAAGAAGGGGCACAGGGATTCATGTTTGTGTTTCTTTACATTGCAAGTTTCATGGACCATTGGTTTTTCCCACTGTTAAATACTTCAGGGAAATGAAAAATGGAAAGATGGAGGGTAGACTGGCAGAGGTTCCATTTTATATGTATTTATGATTTATTTAGCTTTTCTTTCATTTGTTGTTCTCAAGCAAAGTACAATGCCTGCAAACTACAGCATAGGCTTATTTAGAGTAGGACCATTAAGTCGGGTATTTAGTACACAGCTGTCAGTTATACCAGCGCACCAGATGTGTAAATGCAATTCACAATGGTAAACCGCATCAAATGCCAGATGTTTTGTGCAGTGGTTGCTTATGAATGCACCTTTTCTATACAATGTTGACCGCCATTGACTTTCTCAGCTCTTTCTAGAACAGGGTTTAGAATAAAGTGTTAAACACAGTGCGGGTCATCTCAGGACAACACATGTAAAGCACATCTGTGCTTTATTTTGAGCGATCGCTCTGCATCGTAGGTGGTATTTAGTACAAGCAGCTGACTCTGTAGTGGTTTGTTGTGGTTGCAGTTGAAGGGCTATTCTTCAGCACAATGGCATCTCTTACAAAGCCCAGGCCACAAGATGGAACTATAGAGCCATAGATTCTGTTTGGATCATGAAAGAGCTCTGTAGCTCCTTTTTACTGAACTTTTACAGAGTTTTATGGGGCTTTGAGGGCCTCCCAGAGGAGCTACAACTCCTGTTTAGGAGTCTGTATACAGATACAGCTTAGGCTTTGGTTCCTCTGGGTTACAGAACCTCATTAAAATGTTCTGTGTATGAACCATGATCCATAGCTCATGCAACTAGTTCATGTAATTTAAAACGTATATTTTAAAGTTAGGCTAATATTAAGGAATGAAGCATTTCCAACCATATTTCATTATATACACATTTTGATTTAACCACTGATCTCCAGAGGTTCCAGATCTGTTCCATACCATCAAACATACCATACAGTCTTTTCATTGTTACTGTAAAATGAAGACTATGAGTTTGGGTTGTAGAGTTACACCTATAGTGAGTGAAATACATAGACATTTCATTCCAAAGCCCCTTCATTCAGTGGACATCTTTACTGGCTTTGTGTTTGGGCATCATTGATAAACAGCAGATTAAAGTTCTAAACAGTAAAGCAGACCATCATAAGCAAAAATGCAATTGTAAGCTTAGCAATCTAGCAGATCATGGAAAGCCATGGGAGTCATAGGATCTTTAGAGACTGTTTGTGGTCAGAAAAGCTGTAGATCAGATAAAGAATGCCCTCCAGGTTACATAGGCAGAGATGTGTCAAAGACCACCATAAAAGAGAAGAATACATCAGCATGACCCCAAAGGATTCACCACAAGATGAAAAGCACCGATAAGCTTCAAGAACACAAAGGTCAGTGTGCAAAAACATAAAGCCTGAAGATGTCTGGGACAAATCTAAGGAATTGATTAGAAGAAGATCAACAAGTAGCAGGTTAATGGAATGAGGAGAATGTGGAGAAATGCTTATTATCTAAAGAAAACCACGTAATCTGTGAATCTTATTAGCATTGGTATGTAGGGTTTGCTCAATGGTATTTCCTGATGATGTGACTGCCATTGGGAGCAGCAGGATGAATTCTGATGTATTTTAATTGCTTAGATCCAATCAAATGCCCAAAACTCACTGGATAGATCTACATCTTCCAGACGTACTGTGAACCGTAATATACTACTAAGGCAACATAGTGGAATGGTCTTTGCTGACCAAGCCAAGCATCAGTTCACAAACTGAAAACCAACTGAAGCCAACAAAACAATAAACTGGATTTGGCTGCATTATTGACCTGACAGAGCATCACCATGGAAAGAACTTGGCATTTATGAGCGGGTCACACACTTCAGGCAAACATCAACATCGAAGGTTTGACAAATAAATGTATTGTATGTTAAGCTATATTCATTTCTACCATTACCTGACCATTACTTTTATGAGGGCTACACACACATCTACAGTATGTTGTTCACTGACTACAGATGTAAATAAAAATAAACCAGCCATTTGCACATACAGTCTTATGCAAAAGTTTGGGCACCCCTAATAAATAACAGATTTGTAAACAGTTTCTCTAGGACATGGAAAAAAGACAAAATATTTTCAGCAAACATTGATGCATAGTTACTTTTTATGCCAGGAATTGAACAAAAGTAAAAAATAAGGCACTTATGTAAGTGCTGTGTAAAAGTTTGGGCTCCTTATATAATCAGTACTTAGTAACACCTCCTCTGGCAGATATCAAAACCTTTTTTTAGAGCTAAAAGTCTTTCAGTTCTTGTACTTGGGACTTTCTCCTATTCTTCCTTGTAAAAGGTTCTAGTTCTGTAATATTCTTTGGCCGCCTTGCATGCAGAGATCTTTTAAGATCTACCCACAAATTTTCAATGCTGTTTAAATCAGGAGACTGTGATGGACATTCCAAAACCTTCAGCTTGCGTCTCTCGAGGTCGTCCATGGTGGATTTTGAGGTTTCTTTAGGATCATTGTCCTGTTTCAGCTTCAGCTTTTTTACAGATGGTGTGATGTTTGCTTCCAGAATTTGCTGGTATTTAGTGAAATCCATTCTTC
>JBBIGC010000152.1:4139018-4155482 GCA_037576955.1 Lepidarchus adonis | reverse complement strand
TATCTATCTATCTATCTATCTATCTATCTATCTATCTATCTATCTATCTATCTATCTATCTATCTATCTATAGATAAATAACAGACTCTGTTCATCTGTCAGTCAGACAGACAGACAGACAGGTTTGTCTGTCTGTCTATCTATCTATGTATCTATGTATCTATGTATCTATCTATAGATAGATAGATAGATAATAACAGACTGTTCATCTGTGAGACAGAGACAGACAGACAGACAGACAGACAGACAGAGAGACAGACAGAGAGACAGACAGACAGACAGACAGACAGACAGACAGACAGACAGACAGATCTGTTTGTCTGTCTATTTATCTATCTATCTCACAGATGAACAGATCTATTGTGATAAACGGCAGAGACGTGCTGAGGTTAGGAAGACTCTGAAGGCCCCTCCTACACCCTGAAGCTCTTAGAGAACTCATAACATTTAACGATTCGCACAGAAAAAGGCCACCAGGTGAGACGGCAAAATTACATAACAGATCACCCGAAAGGGTTCCAAAGGTTTGCTTTCAGTAACACATTCTGCTGAGAGATCCTGCCGAGTGGTTCTGCTCTGGTGGTGTGAATGGCCATTATTTGCTCAGAAGGCAGAAACAAATCAGAACCATCTGTTACTGATCCCAGAAAATGGTCTTTTTGTGAAAAATCTGAGCAAGTTTGTACTAATAGCAGCATTTTCTCCCACTCCCCTGCTTTCCTACAAGCACAGATATTGCTCGTGGGACAGCCCATCACACACTTGTCATAGTTGTTATAAACCACAGCAGGACTCTGTAAGCAGAAAAAAGGTGTAAAAAGTGAACACTGGGATATCCGGCCAATTTCCTGTTTCACCACCAAAACTGCTCTTATCCTTAAAAATTCTCAGCCATCTTTAACTTCTCACACGAGCATAAAATGTCACTATGAGTCACTACTTGGAAATAACCATTGCTCATGGCTGCTGCTACTTTAGCTCACATATTCTACACACTAGCATCTGGACACAATACATCAGCAAGCAGGCATCAGCACCTTCTTACTATATCACATTAACACACAGATATGATGCTGGAGTTAGACTTTAGAAGAAGTGCAGTCAGTAGAAGGTCTCTTTTGTCACCCAAAGTACAATATAAAGGGGTTTTAACATATGGTTTTTAAACTATGGACCTACATACAGTATACAGCGATTCCTTGACTTACAATGTACTTGACATCATGGTTACGATGCTGAGACTCTAATATAAATATGGTGTGAAAAATGAAAGCGAAAGTAATACAACTTAATGAAACACTCAAAAAATGCAATACAGAGCCTCAGGTGGGTGAATGTCTCCCTCTGGTGGACTGACAGAGGAATAGCCCCAGGGCAAAACACAGTAGATGCTTATGTAAGGGGTTTTGTCTTACAAAATTCGAGGTGTTTAGTTTATAATTTGTTTTTTTTATGAAGGTACACTTATGAACTGGAAATGTTTAGTAATTTTTTTATATTTGAAACAAAAAAAATCCTGGTGTTTATGCTCCTTTACTAAGTGTACAAAAGCCATCTCGGTGAGATAAGATCATTCTAGTGACTTGGGATCTAAAAACTTCTAAATGAAAAAGTGCTTAAGAATACATTAATAATTAGAATTGCATGAAAAGCTGTAGATTTTTAAAAATTTGTAATTGATTCCACAAACTGATTTAGTTCAATAAATTCATTTTTTTAGGTTTTTGGAAAAGTTTGTCAAATTGGTTTGCAGCTACAATGCAATATTGTTGTATAAATATTTTATTTTCAGCTTAATTTTCAAAAGTTTTACAGACTGTTGTTTTTTTTTTTTCTCAAAGTAATAATGTTTATTAGTATGTTTATAAACCACTGAAAATATAGGAAGCCTAAAGAAGGAAACATAAAGCTTTATGTTCTTATACTCTTATACTCCATAGTATTAGGAAAATCAATCTACCGGTAACTGTAAAAAAAAGTGTTTTTTAAGTGTTCCCTGCTCGCCCCACTGATTCTGGCCTGGAGTATAAGGTGTCCATCTTTGGGGTTGCATGGGCCGGGCTAGTGAAGTTCCTGTTTAAACACTTTTATACAAGGTGACCATTCTGTGGGTGCAGAGGAGAGTCAGAAACACCCGGAAAGTTTGAGACAGTGGACATGTTTGGAAACATTTTCAGATGAAATCTCAAGAGGGGCATTTTTTCTTCTACACGTAAATCAGAGATGCGAAAGATGTGAGCAGCCATTTATTTTCTGAGCAAAGCAGAGAAACAATTTAATGAAAAGTGGACTGAGAATGGAGAAGAACTGAACACATTGAAATGGGGAAGAGGACAAAATAAGAAGCTGAAAGAAGAGAAGGAAAGGTGAAGGAGAAGATCTTACAGAGAGAGAAAGTCTGAGTTAGAAGTATGAGCATGAACTGATGACTCCTAGCCACTGGGAAAACTGCCAGTCTGGAGAAATGGCCAGTTCACGACGTGAACAGACAGCTGAGTGTTACAGTTGAAAAAGTGGCCTCTGCCTATGAAAGGTGCTTCATAAAATTTGTAAACCTAGAAGCCGACCAGCTTTTCCCCGTCGCTTATTTTTTCATCAGCTGACTTAATGATGAAAAGCATGGGGAGGGCTAAGAGGAGGTGGGTGGAGAAGTGAAGGCGACTTACAGACGATTCTTTATTTCCTACGCAGATGAGCACCTGCGGAGACACACTGTGTCGGTGGAAATGAACTAAGAGCTGCAGGTCAACATCTAGACACAGAATAGGCCTGTGTTTAGTACATCACTGCTGGGTTTGATACAGCACTTTGAGCGGCAACCAGATGTATAAATAAAGCTTATTATTATTATGACCAGCCAAGGTCTCCATATAGATCCACAACACACGGGCACTTCATGCAGCAAATAGCACTGAAGTTTTCTTTAGGACGATGTCTTGAAAGAAGAATTCTTTACCAATAAAATAATTATCTCTAAACCGTCAGTAGAACATTAAGGTTTCTTGTAAAATGCTCTTCCAGGGTTTCTGTCAAGTCTTAAAAAGTCTAAAAAGCTAACAGTAAAAAACATGCATTTTGACATTTAAGACCTAAATTCAAATTTTTCAAGACCTAGTGAATAAAATCTGAATGTTTTAAAAGACATTATGTTTTAATTATCACCTTAAATTCTAAACATCAGAATTTAAGGTGATAATTAAAACATAATGTCTTTTAAAACATTCAGATTTTATTCACTAGGTCTTGAAAAATTTGAATAATTAAAACATAATGTCTGTCTTCTCTTCTCTTCTTTTGAGAACAGAGAACAGCTATGAACCTTCAGCTGCACAATATTAGCAGACAATTACAAGGGCAACATCACATATTCAACAGCAATTCCAAGAAGTCCCAAAAGCCATTTTCGCATTTGCCCTTAACCTTCTTCTTTTGCCTGAAATTCATTATCCCGGAGAGTCTGGTAGCTGCAGCTAGTAATTACGATGAAAAAACGATGCATACATGAACATGTTTGAGATGTTAAATCGTACATCACTGTTGCCAATTGCATGACTCTCCAAAGTCTTCTCAGAGTAATTTAAAAAGACTTTAGGCATCTCTCCTCACAGCCAAATCTCACCAGATGAACTGAGATCTCCCATCTACTCAACCCTGAAATAGAGCGGCGAAACACTTAGGCCAATCGCTTCAATATGCCACAGCTGTGAACATGCAAAGGAATAATCTGAGAATCTCACCTCCGGCAACATGGACTTTGGGAAATAAATAAAGTACAAGGCCAATAAACTCAGTGCCTTCAACAATAAAATTAGGAGAGCAGGGGATCAAAATAATCCTTGGCTCCAAGCAAAAGATCATTCAATGGGGTAACGGACAGTTGAAAAATCAGAACCAGTAAAAGCACAGATGCAATGTATTTGATACTGAGGTAGTTATTCTCATGTTTGTCGCAGTCATTATCCACAGAAAGAAAACAGCACATAGTGTTCTCTTCCTACTTCAAACACAGCAGACTTGGCTCACTAACGGTTGGTAAGCAAAGCCTTAGCTGAAATCATGGCATTCAGTTTTTAAATAAAAAAATCACGTCCTTCATGAGCTCCTTGCGGTTCTTAAGCAGTCTCATGCACTGTCAACTTCCCTGTGGCCACCAAAACACCATCTTGGTCATCTCAGTTTGTGACTATTTATCATTGTGAGCAAACCATGACACCACAACAATGACCCATGACCTCGCCACATGACCCAGGGAGCAGTGTAGCAGGACGGTACATTGCTCAAGGGTACATTAGCGGTGCCCGGGCCAGACCAGGACAAGGTCCAAACCATTAGGCCACCACTGTCCCCTCGGAGGCAAAGGAATAATCTAAATATCTCATCTCTGGCAGACGAAGTACATGGCGAATAAACTCAGTGCCTTCAATAACAAAATTACAAGAGCAGGGTATTAAAAAATATCATAAATTGGCTCCAAGCAAAAGAGCAAAAATTTATAATAAAAATATTTTAATGTAATTTATCAAAATAAATATTATTTTATAAAATTATATAAAAACAATTGAAAGTAATAAATGCAATGCATTTGATTCTGTAATAGCTATTCTCCTCTCTGTGACAGTCATTATCTACAGACTGAAAGAAAATAGCCCTTGAGCACGGAACTGTTCCACTACTCAAATTTTTAATAGGATGCACAATGTTTGTTTAATTTGTCAGTGTATTTAATGTGATATAAGTAGAATCATCAAAGGATTCTCTTGAGGAGAACATGCTGGACACCAACTGCAAATGTGAATGGGATATTTCACCAGCATTACTGGAACTTTTTACGCATCAGTTTTCCAAGTTTTCCATCTGAAAGGCTTTATAGAGTGCTGTAGGTCAGTGGCAACTGTGCTGGTAACCCTACTTGACTTTATCTGGCAGCATCGACTAGAACGGCAGCACCGGAGATTCAACTCTGCATATTGATGAGGAACCTGGCCTCCAACACTGCAGCAATGCTGAGGGTCCTCACTGAAAAAGCAAGTCTGTCCAGTTGTGGCAGTGAATAAGTCAGACTCTCTGTCTGTTGAAGAGCAGCAGTTAATGGAAAACTGGAGCCCTGTCCACACATAGTTGGGTATTTTTGAAAATGGTGATTCATAAAAAAAAACCCAAAACATTCACGTGACCACGGATTTGAAAATATCTCTGTCCAGTAAATGCAAACACTGTTGAAAGCATGCCAAAGCAGCAGGTGGTGATATGACTCTAACCGTATAGCAATGTTGGCCAATCAGAAGCTTTGGTGGGTGGATGTCATTGCTATTTATGGTAGATGGGTGTAAATAAACACGGCCCACGCTGTGATGGCCAAGAAGATGAAGTTGCTCAGTTCTGACAAAAGTTTCAGTTTTCCTCATCCACACGTAAACACAAAAACTGGGTTTTTAAAAACTCTCTACCTTGGAAGGCAAATTCAAAATGAAAATGCTTAAAAAGAAAAATCATCGTTTTTAAAAATATCCAGCTACGTGTGGGCGGGGCCTGGATCATGATTTGCTTCATTGGATGGAATCCTTGTCCAATTCAATTGAATGGGAAAGTGTGTCCAAACTTTTGACTAGTAGTGTATATCAATTTGAGTTCAAACCTCAGCTGCAGGTATATTGGCTGTGAATGTAAAAATGTGGGCGCATACAGGAATATAGTGGCAGCACAGACGGGAAATAATTGGGAATCTACATGTTTACCAGACTGACAGTAGGAATTTCAGACAAAGCTTTGGACTAAACATACCTGACAGTTTACCTGCATGGATTATGATTCTGCTCAGCCCAGATTTGGCCTGTTATTTACTAAGTTACCTAAATGCCTGTGCTCAGTGTAGATTGATCACATACTTGGCTGTGGTAGCAGAGAGCAGATTAAACGTTCTCCTGCCAAGGCCCAGGAGTTGGATCTCACTGGACCAATTGAGACCAATTCAGGACCATTGAAAAAACCTGGCTGTAATCGTGTCTTCTCTGTGAGGGTAACGTGTCCAAGTGTTCTCATGCTCCTGGCGATCATTAGTGTAATTTCACGAGCGTGACACACTACACGTTTGCATCGGCACCATTCAGAAGCGATTACTGTTCATGGTCTATTGGAATGTGGTGTTTGGGATGTTTGGGAGTGAGGTTGAGCTCAACAAGAAAAGGAAAAAACATCTCCTCTCACTTCCCTTTGGGGGTTAATCTAGGTTTGCAGGCAATGGGTTTCACAATCCATCCTAAGAGCATCTAACACTGGTGGATCCTCACTGAACAGAGTGTTCTATAAAAATACCTGAAGCCCTAAAACTAAAAACTGAATTACGTTCCACATGTAGAGAACATCGCACGTCATAGGAAATGCTAAATGCAATGAGTGTGCGTTCCATCAACAGTACCTCCAAAGACTTTATTTAGGGGATCCAGGGACATAAATAGCCTCTGAAAAAAGTAAGAAGAGTCACAGAGCAGCGACTTTATGTTAAACAAATGTTGCTCAGAAAAGCTAGACAACATCTAAAACAATGAAGAATTCCCTGAAGAAACCAGAGGAAAGATCTCACCCTGGCCAAATGTGGACGGCTTCATCAGATGGGAAGTTGTTTATTTCTGAAGACCTTGATTTACTCAAACTTTATACTGATGCCCCATCAGCCATCAAAGCAACTGCTGGTGGGCAGAAGAATTTGCCACTGGGCCTTGACCATAGGGTAAAAATCGAGGTGTCATAATACTGGCATCTTGTCAATGCCCTATTTCCTCTTCCCAGCTCAAAGAGAATATTTTACTAACTCTTCTAACTTTTTACTAACTGTGCTAACCCCTCCCCCTTGAGGAATCCCATGGTGCACTATGGCTGCTCTGTCCCCATAAACGTCCTCTGGATCACAGTCTTGTAGAAAGTTCTGAGGCTCAAAAGGTTTAAAGGAAACAGTTACAGTCTATAGGGATATTTCAGTGGGGTTTCACAAGACCAAGTCAAGTTACACTGTCTCTATTGTGCTGCTGAATCCCAAATTCTTCAGTACAGCGATTAGACCTTCAGTCCAGACAGAATGCCATAATGCCACACTGTTTAATGGGGTATAAACGAGTCAGATTTATCACTTTAACCACCGACAATGTGATGGAGATGAAACCAGAGAGCTTTGGGGACATCAAGTCATGCTAACGCTTAAGCTAACATACCACAATCATATTTCAGCATCGCTTATTGACCACGAGACAGCAAACGATGAGGCAATGCCTTAGTATGTGTGTGAGGAAACAGGCCAAAGAGGGAAAAACGTTTTGTCTAGAGAAGCTTATACACGTAGATATGTGCTTGTTTAATGTGAAATGACAGTAGAGTCAATATTTTAATCTGAGTTTTTCAAGCACTATACAAATACAAACAGGGACAGAACAGCTCAACAGTCCCACCAGTATGAAAATAGATGGAACAGCGTGTGCTGTGAGATGACTGGCAGCTTTTACTCTTTCATGTGCAGCTAATTCAATAGCAATGCTGCAAAAATGGATCTCTGCTGTGGATTTATTTATCATATGCAGAACACTTAATTGCTAAAACTAATATCCCTGAGAACTAAAACCACTACATATGTGTCACGTGTGTCCTGTATGTAGGTCACCAATGACCAGCTGACAAACAGGCCAGGACCCTTAATGAACAAAACCACGTGTTTATTACTGGTGTGTGGCCGAGTTATACATTTCGTCATGGCCTTGAGAGGACTCGTGTAATAAGAACTAAACTAGGACCAAACCAATATGAGATCAAATCACACACACACATACATGCACAAACACACACACATAATCATCAATAGACAAAAATAGAACCAAAAGTTTGATATTTTTTGTGAAATGCTCCAGATTTATTTGTAATATAATCTTGCTTTGTTTTCTTTCAGTTCTCGTTATCAGTACTATAGCACTACTTTCTCATTAGTACTGTGCAGAAGCATTATGCAATTTTTTATTCCCATTTATGTCCACAGTGAGTGTCTTTCTGCATCAGTTCTCATAAGAATAATTGCAAACAAACAAAAAAGCAGTAAAAAATTTAAATAAAAAGTTTTGAGTGTAAAGGTAGTTGATGTGTGTTGGGAGCTGTTAGAACAGCGCAGGTTTACTGATTCCCCCTCAGTGCCTCCAGCCACTGCATGAATGTGTGAAACTTTTTCAGCAGCAAAACTTGATTTAACCACTGATTGAGCCCAAACCAGGGATTTGATGGATACTACAAATAATCCCAGTTTTCCACCAGGAAAAACATGTACTGTTCACTGAATTGTACCCTTCACCAGGTGATCCTTGTTTCCTGTTTGTTATTTAAACCCCTGTGTCCCTGTCCTGGTGTCAGTTACTGTATTATTCCTTGTACCATCCAGTGTCTATGTGCGTTCTTACCTTCAGATTAAATCAGTTCAAATGCAGCCTACCATTCCGCCCATCCACAGTGTCACATAATACTACTGCTACTACTACTACTAACACTACAAATAATAATAACAACAACAATAACAATAACAACAACAACAACAACAATAATAACAATAATAATAATAATAATAATAATAATAATAATAATAATAATAATAATAATAATAATAATAATAATAATATTAATAACAACAACAACAACAACAAACAACAACAACAATTATACTATTACTACTACTAACAACAACAACAACAACAACAACAACAACAATAATAACAATACTAATGTGAATAATAATAATATTATTAATATTAATATTATTATTATTATTAACAACAACAATAATAATAATAATAATAATAATTATACTACTACTACTACTACTACTACTACTACTAATAATAATAATAATAATAATAATAACAACAACCATCAACATAACCATTTACTGATGCACCATATGAATGGAATTCAGTCTATGAAAATAATCTGCAAAGTATAACTGATATGACTCCAGTTCTGCTTTCTCTGCAGTAGACAGTACTAAAACATGCTGCATTGCTCCATTTGCTTGATTCATTTTCACTTGAATGATATATATGAACACAGTGTAACTTTCTTGCTATTTGCCAATAAGAGCATGTATACTAGTTGGTATACACATTAAAATCAAGTAAATTTAAATGAAATGTGTGACATCCTACAGATGTTTAAATAGTTACTTCAATGAATAAAAAGCAAAACACAAAAGAAAATCAAGGGGACGGGGCAGCGATGGGTTGTTTGGGACCTTGCCCCTGGGATCAGGAGTTTGCAGGTTCAAGTCCAAGTTTGGGCACCACTGAAATACTATTCTGTAAGGTGCTGACCCAACAATGCTGGTCAAAGCTGCTATACTGCTACACATGTGATGGTCTGAATGCAGAGGAACATTTTTGTGGTGCACTTTGTGTGTGATTGAGCGCATTTCATTAATTAAAAGGTGTATTCCGTCAGTGACTGGTTACAATGAGCCATATAATTTGCTCTTATCCCAGTATTCCACTCAAACTTTATATTTACTATTAAAATGTAACCCACATGAACTGATGCTGACCATGACCTGAGGATGGATCAAGTGACAGTTCCCTTGACAGATGCAGTGACCCAATTGTCCTTCCATTGGTCCCCAAACCTGGAAAGACTGCAAACATTTTTATTCAGCTCTGTAAGTGCAGGCCACTGTGCCAGGACGGTGAATGCTTCTTGTTGAAACTTCAGAAATGATCAATAGCAGATGTGGTCATGGTGCAGGCAGAGGAGTCTGCACTGCCAGCTGAGTTTGAAATGGAAAAACCAGCCCAACGTTAGCATCAGTTCAGGCAGACCCTGGTTCATTCAAAGTATTCAGGATTGGACTTCAAAGTGAGAGGAGAGAGATGTATACTCTACACTTACACTTGGAAGCATTCCTGTGGGAGAGGAGCACATTCTCATAAACACACACACACACACACACACACACACACACACACACACACACACACACACACACACACACACACACACACAGTCCCCATTTGTATACTTTTGCAGATATCTAGAGGACAGAAAAGTGCTTTGATTCCAATCAAAGTTCGCTAGGGTAGAGAAAATTTCCTCCAGCTCCCGCTTTCCCGGACAAATAAGGCCAGCTTCAAACATTAGTGACCCTCGCTGGCTGGGGAAGGGTGTGGTAATGGAAGGATATACGAAAGCAGTGAAAGGAGTATAATGTGGCTCTTTATGTGCTGCATACCACTGGCTTTCCTTTTAAAATCCTCTAAAGACGAGCATTATGAAGAAAAACAGGATTCTCTGTGGGACACCCAATGCATGGCTTAATATCTACAGCTTGAAATTCTGGAATTCGCTTCAGAAACCAAATCCCTCATACATTTTTACATAATATACTATTTATGTACCACTGGGCTGATAATGTGATACCATGTCCTGAAGTTCGAGTTCGTTTTGGTGAGACAGGCTTGTTAGGTTTCCTTAAGTTACAGTGTGTGATCAAATGCACAAACAGGTTCTAGTCATAGTTTGGGTACCTTAATGCTACAAGATGC
Organism: Lepidarchus adonis; assembly: GCA_037576955.1. NCBI lineage: Eukaryota > Metazoa > Chordata > Actinopteri > Characiformes > Lepidarchidae > Lepidarchus > Lepidarchus adonis. The sequence goes on along the minus strand of JBBIGC010000152.1, from coordinate 4,144,929 downwards.
TATTTTGTCAGTTCTAGATGGATGTCATGGATTCTCTGCATAACTCAAAGAGCCTCAGTGGCTGCTCTAATAGAGTTCTAGACAGCTAGCTCATCCTATCTGAACTTGCTGAGTGAGGCAATTCTAAAAAATGAGGTCACTGAAAAGTTTAACGCAGTCTCCAAGGGTTTCGAAATTTGGCTCCTAGTAGTTTGCATTGAAATATTCATGCATGCAGACATATACAACTACACACACCACAGGCTAGAACAAAAAGAAACCATTTAATGTGACTAGCAGTAGAATTAGGTCACTGAGAAATTTATGCTTTTAATATCATAATTCATAACATATTTGCCTTCCAAGAGTACACAGAAGTCCTTGTTTAAACTATCAGGCCTTATCCAAGCTTTTACTTCAAGCTTAAGCTATAAAACACTGGAATATCAACTTTTCTGGCTTGTTTGTATATTAGCTCACTGGCTAAACCAAATAATCTCCTGAATAAAACCTCTGGTTCACAGGCAGAAGCAAGAAGCAAGAAGCAAAAAAACTAGAATTAAAGGACTAACAGCCCAATAAAAACATTAAAACGTGCATGTACCACACATTCATGTTGTAGCACTCGCTGTCTATATTTTATGTACTAGACTTGTTTGTAGCATTGAATGATGATGAGGAATGTATTGGGTTCTTTCTGGTTCTCCCAGATAGTAATGTTCCACTTATAGTTCATGTTGTAGCTCTAGCTGTCTGTATTTACTGACTAAGAGGATTGTGTTGAACTTCTTTGTAAGTTGAATAAATGTAATAATAATAGAAATGAAGAATAAATGTAAATGTAAATCTACCGTATAGTGGAATAGTGGAATAGTGGACCCCCAGCGGTTCATGTTAACTAGGGATTCTGTAGAATGTGATTAACACATCCTGTTAGAAAGCTTACGTCAGATTCAGTGGAGGAAGTGAAATTAATTTTTTTATGTTAACAGAACATGAGTTTTCTGTTACAAGTCCATCTGCGTAAAGAGGGAAAAGCCTTGTTTTCTAGACGCAGTTTACAAGCAGCGGCTACTGAAAGTAACACTGCAGGGGGCGGGAAATGCAAGTAAAAACAGCATTAATGAGTGAAAGGTGGGTGCCAACGGGGGTAAGAATGTGGGGCCAGAGCCAGAAGATAAAACCTATTAAGTTACACTCTGGTTATGCAGCTCGTAATGTAGCGGGTGATGTATGACAGCCCACTGAGTCAGCGATTTATGTTCATCAGCAATGTTCTATTACCCACAGAGTTCCACTGCCCTTTAGCCTTTTCATCATTTAACCACTTGCACACACTGCCCCAAAGGACAAAGGGCAAATAGTGTCTGTATGGAGAAATGAATATCATGCAAAAATAGTGGTTGTGGTTCCACAATAAATGACCAAAGAACTTGAGCACATGCTGCTGCTATAAGTAAAAAGTTCTATCACATTTCCTGGGATTGAAAAATTCCAGCGTGACTTTTCCAGGGTAGGTAGTAAGAAGCAACAATTCAAATAAATAAATAAATAAATAAATAAATTCCAAACACACCAAACAAGCATACAAGAAAACCCCCAAAACTTGCAAATAGCCCAAAACGGTTGAGTGCAAATTGAATGGACCAGGAGGCTCTGCTTATTTCAGTGGTTACCCGCATCCCAGATTTACAAGATATTATTTTATCTGATTTGTCCCGTCAGGCTGGGTAACAATAGTAAAATTGATTCATAGGCTATAATACACTGCAAAAGCATTGGATTTTCTTCATTTTATTGTTTGTAAAATATATATACACTACATTGCCAAAAGAAATTCCAGTGTGGTACCGTGATAGGATGCAGTCCATTCGTGAAATTTTCTTGTGACAAAATATTCCATAGTCGTCTGTCTGTGGTATTATAACAAAGTGGAAGCAAATGGTAACAACAGCAACTCAGTCAACAAAGTGTTTGGCCACATAAATTGACAGAGCAGGGTCAGCGGATACTGAGGCCCATAGTGCACAGAGGTCACCAACTTTCTGCAGAGTCAATCTCTACAGACTCCAAATTTCATGTGGCCTCCAGATTAGCTCAAGAACAGTGTGTAGAGAGCTTCATGGAATGGGTTTCCATGGCCGAGCAGCTTCATCCAAGCCATATATTACCAAGTGCAATGCAATGCTTTGGATATACTGGTGTAAAGCGTCGCAACCGGACTGTAGAGCAGTGGAGACTCATTCTTTGAAGCAACGAATCACGCTTCTCCATCTGGGACTCTGATGTTTGGTGGAGGGGGGATTATGGTGTGGGGTTGTTGTTCAGGAGCTGGGCTTGGCCCCTTAGTTCCAGTGAAAGGAACTCTAAATGCATCAGCATCAAGTGATTTTAGACAATTTCATGCTCCCAACTTTGTAGAAAAGTTTTGGTGACGGCCCCTTCCTGTTCCAACATTAGTTTGGTGTGGAAGATAACTGGCCTGCACAAAGTCCTGACCTCAACCCAATAGAACAACTTTGGGATGAATTAGAGCGCAGACTGTGAGTTTCTGACCTCACAAATGTACTTCTGGAATAATGGTAAAAAAGTCCCATAAACACACTCTATGTAGAGCAACAATTCTTTTATTCAGATCCTGAGAGAGTTCTTTGCCATGGTGTGCCATGTTGAACTTCCAGTGACCAGTATGAGAGAGTGTGAGAGTAATAACACCAAATTTAACACACCTGCTCCCCATTCACACCTGACACCTTGTGACACTAAAGAGTCACATGAAACCAAAGAGGAGAAATGGCTAATAGGTCACAATTTGGACATTTTCACTTAGGGGTGTACACACATTTGTTGCCAGCAGGTTAGACATTAATGTCTGTGTGTTGAGTTATTTTGAGGGGACAGTACATTTACACTATACACTGACTATTTTAGATTGTATCAAAGTTTCATATCATTGGTGTTGTCCCATTAAAAGATACAATAAAACATCTACAAAAATGTGAGGGGTGTACTTTTGTGTGTGTGTATATAAAGCCTGTTGGGTATTTTCCTGGTTGCCCTGTATTATAAAAATACACTAGCTATATGTGTGTGTGTATATATATATATATATATACAGTACAGGCCAAAAGTTTGGACGCACCTTCTCATTCAATGTGTTTTCTTTATTTTCATGACCATTTACATTGGTAGATTCTCACCGAAGGCATGAATGAACACATGTAGTTAGTGGGATTTCTTGCTTTATCAATGGGGTTGGGACCATCAGTTGTGTTGTGCAGATGTCAGGTTTTTACACAGCCGACAGCCCTATTGGACAACTGTTAAAATTCATATTATGGCAAAAACCATCAGCTAACTAAAGAAAACAGAGTGGTCATCATTACTTTAAGAAAGTCAGTCAGTCCGGAAAATTGCAAAAACTTTAATTGTGTCATCAAGTGGTTGCGTTTAGTTGGACAATCAACAGGACAATGACCCCAAACACACCTCCAGGCTGTGTAAAGGCTATTTGACCAAGAAGGAGAGTGATGGAGCTGCAGCAGATGACCTGGCCTCCACAGTCACCGGACCTGAACCCAGTGGAGATGGTTTGGGGTGAACTGGACCTCAGAGTGAAGGCAACAAGTGCTAAACACCTCTGGGAACTCCTTCAAGACTGTTGGAAAACCATTTCAGGTGACTATCTCATCGAGAGAATGCCAAGAGTGTACAAAGCAGTAATCAGAGAAAGGGTGGCTATTTTGAACAAACTAGAATAAAACATGTTTTTTTAGTTACTTCACCTTTATTGTTAAGTACATAACTCCACATGTGTTCATTCATAGTTTTGATGCCTTCAGTGAGAATCTACCAATGTAAATGGTCATGAAAATTAAAAAAATAAATAAAAATAGAAAGGTTCAAGACAATCTTACCATAAAATGCAGGATATGGCCTAAAGGTAATGCCTCTTCCTGCCACTCCTCCATGGGAAACATGCTGAAGCGCTTGTGCTGAAACCTCTGCCAGGCCCTCAAGGCTCACCAATCATGCACAGCACATCCCTACAGAAAACAAGATGCTTATTACATAATGATCCTGGCAGTGGTGGAAAGGGAGGAGACAGGAGAGAACTTGCGTTCCTGTCCACCGGGGCACCTCAGCCATGTCCTACCACAGAATGCTTGGAATGCCCAGAGTCTCGATTTCCAAGGGGTCACTATAGGAACAACGCAAAGTCTGTTCAGCCAAAGGCAAACAAAGTAGCCTTTGTTTCTGTTCCCAGTGATCCCTGAAACCTCCCCCAACCCTAAACTCAAGACACCATTTTGAATGGAACAAATTGTTTTTGTTTTGAAGCAGTGGCTTGTGCAAGTGGCAGGTCCATGACGAACTGCAGATGGTGACCAAAACGAATTGCTGTAAACAATTCATAATCTTTATAGAAACACCCTGAGACATCATAATTTATCATCATGATTATTGATTCATCTGGTTTATTGACTGATGAGGTCAATCCTTTCCCATGCTTGCCCCAGGGCTGATACTGATGGATTGTTCTCCAAGACAGCCACTTATATCTGATGAATGACATGTGAGCAGGGTGGCAAAAAAGTGCTTCGTCTTAGGAATTAAGATTTATGTAAATGATAAATTAAACAAAGTCTAGCCGTTCCCATGGATTCTTCACCGAGGGATTTTAAAGCTAAAATTAGCTTAATGAAGAAGTCACGTGATTACGATGCCTTAAGACAAACATGTATTTTGCTAATAATATACTGTGCAGAGATTATTTACTTGCATATTCATAATTCATATTCCATCATCTGTAAGCAGAGTGTGTTTGGAAGCTATAGGTTGGAACGCTTGCTGGGAAAATGGCAATGAAAACAGTACTAATAGGCTTATATGCTGAAAGCATTTCGTAAGCAATTTCACAGGCAGACAACATAATAGAAATGACTTGCTGTTCTCCCCAAGCCACTTGTAAATAGTGTCCAGATGAATGGAGTGATACATCCGAATAGTGAGACTTTAGTTCATTGCTCCCCTACCATCAGCCCACTCTCAAATCTCTAATGGGTTAATTACACTGTTAAATTGATCCATAGTTCTTGCTTATTCTCATCCCTGTACAAACAGCTAAGTTTAAGTTTAATAATAAACTTTTTAATGCTTCATACAACAAAAACCAACATTTTCTTTGGGTTTAAAAATTTCTTATTGGTCATATTATTAAATTTCATGGACATTTTCAAAATCCTTTTGGCGTAGAGTAATCTCAGTGCATTCACTCTGAGATCATGCTGATTGTCACTGCAGAAACTGAAAGAACTTTCTAAAGAGTTCTGCCACATGTGCACTGATTAAAAAGGAAACTGGTTACATCATTCTCCTGCAGGCCCCAGGGCTGTGTGTGCAGATGATTGGAGTGGCCACCTCAGCAGACTGAGCATTCCTGCAGCAGAACACAGCCGCTGGCACTAAATTTAACTGCTCTGTTATTTCTGTTGGTTCTTTCATTGACATCATTGAGTGCCCAAGTGTGAATGTCACCTTCATCAAGTCTTCTGAGTGCTACTGTATGTGTGGTGGGGTGGGTGGTCTTTTCACTTACATGCCAAATACACTGAGAGAATTGTTCTCCAATACTCCTACATGATACCTGGGAATGAGCAATATGTCTGGGTGGTCTACAAAGCTTCTGGCCCAGCATGCATTTAGTGGAATGCTACCTCAGAAAATTGAACTTGATACTCCTAGACTGTAGCAAGACTGTACAGGAGGCTGCATGTGAAGTTAGAAGACAGTTCAATACCAAGGTTGCGTTATAAAATTAAAAATGTAATAATAGAAGCTATTCAGCTAGAAATATACTTTTTGGTCCAGAACCACAATTTTTCACTTTTTGAAAGCAAATATCAAAATACAATTATTATTGTTATAATCA
>JBBIGC010000152.1:4118582-4129816 GCA_037576955.1 Lepidarchus adonis | reverse complement strand
GTAAAGTTGCTTTGTGACAATGTCAGTTGTAAAAAGCGCTTTATAAATAAAATTGACTTGACTTGACTTGACTTGACCGGAAACCAAGACCCAAAACAAAAGCACATGGCTATGAAACAACACATGTGTATACTGAAATCAAGGAAACAAGACATGAAAACAAAAACACAAAACACGAGTGCACACCTTACAGCTATCAACAGCACCTGGGGAGCAGTGTAGCTCAAGGTTAACTGCCTGGGCCAAAACTGATAACGAGGGCAAGGTGCTAAGCACTGGGCCACTTGTGAAGAACAAGGCTAGAGAGTGGAACCAAATTAGTAACTGTTCAAATCTTGCAGCACCTCAATACCAGTATCTGCACCATCCCTCTTGTGTATTAAAGATTCACATCTGTGCCCCATTTTGCACTATGATTCACTTTAAACCTTCTCACTTTCTCTCTTTTCTGTTACCCTCACCACTTCCCTCACCTCTCCCTCGCCCTGCAAGGCCTGCAGCTCTCTCTTGTAGGTTTTCTTGCCCAGTGTTTCGTAGATCTTGGTCATGACAGGGATTTTCTCACTGCCATCACTGATGGCTGTGTGGTATTTGGGTTCTGGAAGATCACCCATGAAGCGCAGGACTGTAATCCACACCGCCAGAGCAGCCTGCCAGACAATAGAAGTAAATATAATAACAAAACCTAAAACAACAACAATAATGTTATAAGTTATAATTATATAGCATATTTTACAAACCCAGGATCACTTTACAAAGACATCACAAAAAAGTCACACATTAAACAGTAACATTGATTCATAAATTATTTGTTATTTCTAACATTACCCAGTAAAACAGACCTCAAAATAATCCACAGGGCAGTACTAGCAACATAACATCATAATATTTTCCTAATATATTATCAATCAATCTCTTTATCTCTCTGTCTGTCTGTTTTGCAGCTTGGAGCAAGCTATCCGATTACACAGTAACTCTGGAGGGCCATTCTGTTTCATTTTGTACAGTCGTGAAAGACCTTAGAGTGACTTTCATTTGAAGCCATGTAGATAACATTACTATGCCTTCTTTCATCTCAGGAATTTTGCAAAGATAAGGAATATTATGTCATCACATTATTCCAAAAAGTTCACGCTTTTGTTACCTCTAGGGTAGATTATTGTAATGCTTTACTCTCTGGATGTACTAGTAAGTCCATAAATAAGCTCCAGTTAGTCCAGAATGCAGCACCAAGAGTTCTTACTAGAACCAGAAGATATGATCAGATCACCCCCATTTTTTCTAATTTGCACTGGCACCCAATTCAATTTTATATTGATTATAAAATACTATTATTAAGCTATAAAGCTCTGAATGGTCTTGCATCACAGTATTCGAGTGAACTCTTGGTCCCTTATGATCCACCATGCCTACTTAGATCGCAAGATGCAGTTTTTTTTCTGGTACCTCATGCTGCAAAGGTCACGGCATGGGTCAGAACATTCTTTTATGAAGCCCTGCAGTTATGGAATATTCTACCAAATATTGTTTGGGACTCAGATACAGTCTAAATATTTTAGTCCAGACTGAAAACCTAATTGTTTAGTCAAGCTTTCAGTTAGTTATAGAAGAGGGGTAGATCCAGAGGGTTCTCGGGCATAGAGTTTTCTAGTAAACTGTAATGTTTGGATGCTGTGCTACCTCATGGCTATCCAACTAAAATCAGTCATGCTGTTGAACCAAGGTAGATGACTTATCAGCCAGCACTGACTCATTGTCATGCCTAGAAAGCACAAAATCAAACCTACCAACTGATCACCTTCATCCTCATGAAACAGCAAAGGCTGTTTGAGTGGACGGCGAGCGTAAGTGTGTGTGCTGGTGCCCTGAAAGTAGGTGGCAGAGAACTTGGCAAATTTATACTCAGACAAGTCTTCCTCCTCTTCTTCAGGCAATGGAAGGGCTTCATCCAAATCCTCTTCCACCAACTCCTTCGGAGTCCGCTCCAGGTCCTAAAGTATGAAACACATACATCCTCACAATAATCTCTCTCCAAGACATTTCATATCACAGTTCTTCATGTAAAGAACATACAACTGAAACAACTGAAATTTAATTTTATTTCTAAATAGATATACATTCATACAGAGGCAGTTGAAAATTTGTGCACCCTTTAAAAGTTTAATATTTTTATAGATAGATTATATAGATGTTCAAACCTTGATAAACTAATGACACAATTATATCTGGTCTAGTATTTATTGAAAAAATTATGATACAATATCACATTTCTGTGAGGCAAAAGTAAGAGAACCTGTGCTTTCAGTATGTAGTGTAGTGTGTAGCAAACTATAAGGTTGCAGCAACTTTTGATCATTCTATACATTGACTCTGGGATGTTGGCGAGTTTCCTCAAATGAACTGATTGCTTTAGGCCTTTCCACAACATTTCAATTGGATTAAGGTCAGAACATTCAGTTTATTGTTCTTTAACGATTCTTTAGTAGTATGACTTATGTGTTTAGGATCACTGTCTTGCTACATGTCCCACTGTCTCTTGACAGTTCATGGACAGATGTCATCCAGGCCCAGATGCAGCAAAACAGGCCCAAACCAGAACACTCCCACCACAGATGGGATATGGTTCTTATGATGAGAATGCAGAGTTCTTTCTCTAAACATAATACTTCTCATTTAAGACAAAAACTTTTTGGCTTCATCTGTCCTCAAACATTCACCTAGTATTCTTCTGACTTGTCCACAGCAACCTGTAGACACCACCTTTGTTTGAGTAATGACACACACCCACAATTATATTTTGTGATTTACTGGATCCCTGTTCTTTAAGGAAATCCCACTCACCACTGACTAACATCCCATTGATTGAAAACACCAAACCCTGATTTTACCTTATATTATATGATAATCCTAAGGGTTCACTTACTTTTGCCACATGCAGATATGTTTGTGGATCTTTTAATTCAATAAATACAAGACCATCATTTTTGTGTCTTTAATTTCACTAGTTTTTCATCATCTAATTTAAAGACTTGTTTAAAAATCAGATGATTTTTACATCACATTCATATACAGTGGTGTGAAAGTGTTTGCCCCCTTCTGGATTTCTTTTTTTTTTCCCATGTGTGTCATACTTTAATGTTTCAGATCATCAAACAAATTTAAATATTAGTTAAAGACAACACAAGAAAACACAAAATGTGTGTTTAAGTGAAGGATTTTATTATTAAGGGAGAAACAAAATCCCAATCTACATGGCCCCATGTGACAAAGTGATTGCCCCCTAAACCTAATAACTGGTTGAGCCCTTAGCAGAAACAATTACAATCAAGCATTTGCGTTAACTTGCAATGAGTCTTTGTAACGTGCTGGTGAGGGACCAGCACAGGAGTTTAGACAGAACTTCCAAATGCAGAGGCGGCCTTAGCCCTGGGGGAACCCCGTGCCCCCTTCTGACCATTCTGGACCAGACACGCCTTATGGCAGTGGGGTCCCCAGGAGACCACGGAACTCGTGCCCCAGTCGACACGGGGGTTGTGTTGCTGGAGCCAGGAGTAGCCCAGGATAACCGGCAGAACAGGTGCCCTGACTAGGAGGAAGGAGATCCGCTCCCTATGCTGACCTACACGCAGCTCTACGGGGCGGGTCTGCCATCAATGGTGGAAAGGCTCAGGGGGCGTGCTAGCTTCATGGATGGGATCCGGAGCTGGTCGGCCAGGAAGCAGCTAGCTGCCCCTGAATCCACAAAGGCCCTGACACGGCTTTCTGGCTGCCCAGCTGACCTGAGGAAGGCGGTAAGTAACAGGCTGGGATAGCCAGGGCCAGAGTGCAAGCCTGCCCCTGGTTCCTTAGGTACCGGGCCAGTAGCCGTGCCACTCTGGTCTTTTCTCACGGCCCCTGTGGATGGGCCCCGACGCCATGAGGTGACCCTAGTCCACCCCAATTGCATGGCCTCTGAGTCACCTTCCCCTTCGTCCGGGGTCTGGTACTCCATAGGCGAAGGCGGCCTCTGAGGCCGGGAGCCGCCTGACGAGCCCTGCGCTCCCCAAGCCGGTGGTCAAGGCGTATTGCCATCTCAATGAGTGACTCCAACGTGGACGGGGGGTCCCGTGGAGCCAGCTCATCCTTGACCTCCCGGCTCATCCCCTGCCGGAAAGCCGCCATCAGAGCGGCCGCACCCCACCCTGCCTCGGCGGCTAGGGTGCGGAATTTGATGGCATAGTCAGCCACCGAGCGCCTGCCCTGTCTGAGGGTGAACAGTTCCGCCCCTTTGGCCTCACTGGCGGCTGGGTGGTCGAAAGTCTCCCTGAGTGCTCTGGTAAACTCAACCACCGAGCCGCAAACACCTGAGGAGGCCTCCCAGTGGGGCATGGCCCACGCTAAAGCCCTCCCCTTGAGCAGCGCCATTATAAAGGCCACCTTGGCCCTATCTGTGGGGAACCGGTGGGGCTGTTGCTTGAATGTCAGGGAGCATTGGAGTATGAAGCCCCGACACCGGTCCCTATTCCCATTAAAGCGCTCTGGCGCCGGTAGGGGGGGCATGGAGGACAAGGCAGGGGACTCGCTCACCCCCTGCTGTCACTACACCGGTGAGCGAGTCCCTGCAGGAGAACACAGCGCAGCTGTTAACTGTTGTAGCTGGGCTATGATCTGCTGCAGGGCCTCATCATGGCTTTCAATAGCGGCTCCCTGGAGCGCCAGAACGGACTCTATGGCGTCCACCTGGCCGCCCTCTGCTGGGTTCATTGTGGGCTGGTCCATTCTGTAACGTGCTGGTCCCTCGTTCATTGTGGGCTGGTCCATTCTGTAACGTGCTGGCGAGGGACCAGCACGAGAATTTAGACAGAACCTCCAAATGCAGAGGCGGCCAGTAAAATAAAATAGAAAAAGGGGAACCAGCCAAAAATAAACAAAAACCAACTAAGGGTGATCACTCCTACACCCAACTACACAAACTGGGAGTGATCCCTTGAGCGAGTCTCGAACCCCGGCCTTAGCGCTATAGGGCCGCTCAGAGTGCCGGCGGAAAATACGGCAGAAGAGCGGAGGCAATAGCTCTGGAATAGAGGCGGGAAAGAAAACCAAATGAAATAACCCACCGCTATCGGGGGAATAGCGGCGGAATAGAGGCGGGAAAAAACCAAAGTAAACAACCCACCGCTACCAGGGGAATAGCGGTGGGGAAACCAAAGAAACAAACAAATAGACACCGCGTTTGAGCGGCGAGAGGGCGCTGCAGACACTCTCAGAGCCCGCGAGCAAAAGCCTCACAAATATGGGCTGTTTGGACACACACACACACACACAACAAACACTCAAGAGAGCAGCAGAGAGTGTGAGCTCGATGTTCAACATCTTTGACCCACTACCAAATACCGGCTGGTCTGAAAGGTTTGCTGTGAATTCAACAACAATGGACCAGCCCGGTATTCAGCGCGAGGAGGCTTCTTATGCTCCATTCAACAGGTGAAGCTCGTCACCGGCCTGCTCCACAGGTGAAACTCGTAACCGCTGGGTACTACAGCGACCGCACTACCCACTCTGATGCCCCATGTCCCCTCTAGTCCTTCATGTGGCCTGGCGAGGAACTTGGGAACATGGCGGCGTCCGCCCCTTACAGTCTTTTACAGCTGTGGAGAAATTTTTGGAGGGTTGTTGAACATGAAGCACATTGACAATGCTCAATAGGATTCAGGTCAGGACTTTGACTAAGCCACTTCAAAGTCTTCATTTTGTTTTCCTTCAGCCAATCAGAGGTGGACTTGCTTGTGTGTTTTGGATCATTGTCCTGCTGCAGAACCAAAGTTCGTTTCAGCCTGAGGTCATGAACAGATGGCCGGACATTCTCCTTCAGGAGTTTTTGTTAGACAGCAGAATTCATGATTCCATTTGTCACAGCAACTCATCTTGAATGAGAACAGGTCTGGCAGTAATCAGGCCTGTGTTTGGCTAGAGATATTGAAATCAGGTGTGATGAACCACTGTTACTGTATGTGCAATCACTTTGTCACACCAGGCCATGTAGGTTTGGATTTTTTTCCTCCCTTAATAATAAAATCCTTCACTTAAAAACTGCATTTTGTGTTTACTTGTGTTGTCTTTGAGTAATATTTAAATTAGTTTGCTTATCTGAAAAATGTAAGTGTGACAAACATGGATAAGAATAAGAAATTAAGACATTTTTCACACCTCTGTATAAAGCAGCGGTTCCCAACCTTTTTTGTGCCACAGACCGATTTAATGTCAGATGATATTTTTTCGCGGACCGGTAAACACAGCAAAATAAAATTATACCACCAACACCAAAACTGTGGTATTTTGTAAATATAATAATAAACGTGAATCCACTGTGTAATTTATGTAACTTTATTTGCAGTGTCTTCCTGAAATTCGCCAACATTTAGAGTAATGTCCTCCTCTGCCCCTCACGTGCTCTGGTCGCTATGGTAACGCGTAAGTGTTCCTTTCAAAATAAGTTTTCAGTGTTGTTGTGGCGATCTCAGGGTTTACTGCCATCACTTTCATCCAGAATACTGGCAAAGTTGATGTCTCTAACATACTTAGATGCTACGGATTGAGATGGTATTTTTTTGTTTTTTAATTTAATTTTTTGTACGGCCCGGTACCGGCCCACAGCCTGGTGGTTGGGGACCACTGGTATAAAGAGTTCAAATTTAAATGCCACTGTATATATTCTATATGATAGCTGAAATGTGTATAATGCCTGAACTGAGACATAAGCCCAATCTAACTCTTACTGACCTCAAAACCTGTCGGTGCCTGACCTTCCTGCCCAGGGAAGGAGCTAGTGGTACCAAGGAAACCAAACATTTTATCCACCATGTCAGAGTCATTGACAGGCTCATGACGTGCCCTCTCCATCTGATCCAGCATTTCCTTCTTCTTGCGCGTCTCCTCTTTTTCTTTCTTCTCACGCTCTGCATCTTCCTGAGCCAGCTGGGCCAGACGCTCCTGATGTTTACGTTCCGCCTCAGCTTTGGCCCGTTTGGCGCTCATCTGGTTTTTTAGCTTCTCCTCTTCAGCCAGACGCATTTTCTCGGCCTCCAGACGCCTCCGATACTGAAGAAGGAAAGAGCAGAGAGCTTACATAGTCAGAAATTGTATTTAGTAAAAGGAAAACACACACAGATTAGTAGACAGCACATACATTTCACTGGACATTTAATGAGAAACAATTATTTTGGCACCACTGTTTTGAGCGAACAACTGAAATGAAGCTTGTTGGACCCCTTAATGAAGAGCGTTAACTACATGATATGTTACTGCAGTATCTGCTCTGTACATTAAACTGAGGAATTGTTCATCTCACAGCACATAGTTATTTCACAGACATTGCCCCATTTAATGGCTGCTACTGTTATTATTATGGTAAAATGGAGTACGTCAGGATAGCTATATATAGTCCTATAACATATAGCTAGAAACATTATAATTTTACAACTGCTGAGAAAACAGACTTCATTTTTAATTAATGTTTTAGTAACAGTTTAATTTTTACAATGCTACCTAAACATTTTTTAATTGGTCAAATGGTCAAATTTACTTCAGTATTGCATTTAACCAACTAACATCTACCATATCCTGTAGAAAAAGACAGAGGGTGTGTGCTACAGTAAAAACAATCTATCACCAGAGCTCAGGGTCAGCTTTTAAAGCTATTTAATGCAGCAAAAACAGTTCACATTCCGTTACTTTTTTATTTTTACAATATATTATTAATTTAACAGCTCAGCTCCATTCAAACAATGGCTTAGTTGTTTTCGGTGCTATTAATCTTAGAAAATGATCATTCTTTTGCACATTTCCTGTTTACTGTGTTAATATTGTCAGTTTGGAATAGCATTGTTTTCCCAATGAAGTGATGGGAAGTTAAAGTGAAGTGAAAGTGATTATATGTCATTGTGAACACACCACAGCAGAAAGTGCACCACAATGAAATGCGTCCTCTGCATTTAACCCATTACACATGCACACATGGAGCAGCGGGCAGCAGTCAACAGCTGCGCCTGGGGAGCAGCGAAGGGGGAAGGTACTTTGCTCAAGGGTACCTCAGTGGTGCCTGGGCTGGGACTTGAACCTGCAACCTTCTGATCTCAGGGACAAAGTCCTAACCGCTAGGCCACATAAATAATGTTTCATCTGATTAATAAATTTGTCAAAAAAACAAATGACTGATAAGGAGACTAACTGAAATAGTTGTCAATTGTTAACTACTTCCATATTAGTCAAGTAAACCTTCACTTTCCCCACCGGATACCTTGTGAATGGTTTAAGTGTGCTCTTCTCATTACCTCTCCTTTGAGTCTCTTGTAGAGGCGGCGGGCGATCATGCCCCTGGTGTAGGCCTGGATGGTGATAACAGCCCAGAGGCGGTGTCTGAAGGCCCGACGCACAAGGCACCCTCTGCAGCGACCCTGAAAAAGTGTAATCCGTTGCCGAGCCACATGATATGTCTGATAGAGCTTCCGTGAGCGATACAGGGCCTGGAGCCGGGAGAAACCAGCACGCATCTAATGGGCAGAAAGACACACACAAGAAAATGAGACCTTACATCTGAAGTAAAACCAATTTTCAGCAGTGAATTCACACCACAAACCAACACATTAACTCCACTCACTGCATCATAGTTCTTCCGGCAGTAGTAACCCCGCCATGTTTTCTGGATCATAAGGGCTGCTCTCTTCATTTTCAGGAAGTTTGATCTATTTAAATAAATAAATAAATAAATATAACGACAATAATCATCATTATTATCATTGTGAACATACCCAACCACACAATGCTGTGAGATCTCACGGGTGGATTGGTAGGAGTAAACGCAGATTTGAGTTTTGTAAATGAAAACAGGTTTAATAACCTCAAAGTGCTGTACAAATAATACGGTGACATTCAAACAGGCTATCATACAATGGGAGACCTCACGTAACGATCATACATAAACATGTACACACGACTGACGAACCACACCACGGTTTACACACACTCCACTTAAATACATAGAGGGAAACACACGACACCTGGGGAGATCACATGACACACACACAGACACGTGACACACCAGGGTAACCCACTTCAAACTAACGGCACAGGACACATGACACAGGACGACATCTTACAAATGCACCACAGTGAAATGTGACCTCTGCATTTAAACCATCCACAGGTGGAGCAGCGTAAGGAGAACTATTGCTCTGATCACACGCGGTATGCACCTCTAGAATACTAATTCGGCCTGGGCCACAACACTCACAGATGGTACTGCTTAAAGTCTAGTGAGTCCCTAACACTTCTCCAGAGGTGGGTACTAACAAATTACATTTACTTCGTTACATTTACTTGCGTAAATTTTTGGGGTAACCAGTACTTTTAGAGTATACTTAAAGATAGGTACTTTTACTTTTACATTTTTAGTGAAAAAACTTTACTTTTACTTTGCTACATTTGATGGCGTTCCTTTGTTACTGACAAAATGTAATAAATATTAGATATGTAAAATAATAATTAGTTTACGTGACTTGATTTGAAGTCTCGTGAGATGTTGGCGAGTCTGCTGCATCTCCCGCTTAAGTTCAGCACGCGTTTAGAAAGATGATGGCTGAAGCAGAGGATGACGTGTGAGATAATAATTTTCCAAGCCCCCATCCAACTGGGCCAATGCGTTTTTCAATTTGTGCAAGTTACGTACATCTCCTTGAATTATTCAACTTTATTTATTATTATGTTGCGAGTAGGACCTGAGTGATAAGAACGAGTGTATTTTAGTTCTGGGCAAATACGACTGTCGCTCTCGTTGTCGCTCTCGTTGTCGCTCTCTCTTTACCTCTGTTGATCGCTCTCTCTACCTGTCTCTTGATCTGTGTGTGTGTGTGTGTTGGCCTGTGTCCAGTGTTGAAGTTAATATATTTGTTAATGAAGTGTTGTTATTATACTGTAAAAATGCACTTTACCTGAGCACCAAAGAGAAAAGTCTTACAATTTATTTTTCTGTGTAGTCTTCTCTATTTGGGACTAAAAAACACCTTACAATGTATATTTTTTGAATAAATGTTTTATTTTAATTTTCCAGCATGTCCACTGTAGAGGACAACATGACCTGAATTTAGAAAATAAAAAAATTGATATTAACACGAGAACACGTTCAATTTGATCAAAACAATTCAATTCTATATCTCTTCAGTTGCTTGTTGCTTGCAAGGACAACAAATCATGTATTTTAGTTTAACAGTGAATTATAAATCCTAGAACCTCCTCTAGTTTTGCTGTGATGGTCCTGGTTTTCTTTTTGGTTCTGCAGAGGAACATCTTGCATTTGATGCTCCTCATGTATGTCTTGCCATGCAGTCCTTGCTCCCAGCATGCAAACCCCTCACAGGACCATCACTGGAAAGCCCAGAAGCTTCCAAATAGTTTGATATTTAAGGTTTTCGCTTCATATCAATCAGATCAGAAGTAACTAGTAACTAGCTACTTGAGTAGTTTTTCGATCGGATACTTTTTTACTCTTACTCGAGTAACTATTGGGATTGTTACTTTTACTCTTACTTGAGTAAATATTTCCATAAGTACTTTTACTTGAGTACAAATTTTGGATACTCTACCCACCTCTGCATTTCTCTGTCATTTTTAGCCGGTTTGTTTGGCCCCATTGAAGCCATTTTGGTTTTAAATGTTTTTGGAACTGTTTTCATTCATTAAAAATTTACTTAATCTTGCACTTGTGTCCAAATCGCAAATCTTCTCCCATCACAAAGCAGGCAGCTATCAACAGCAGCTGGGAGCAGTGTAGCGGGACGGTACTTTGCTCAAGAGTTACTCAGTGGTGCCTGGGCCAGGACTTCAACCTATGACCCTCTGATCCTAGGGCCTAGTCCCTAATCATTAGGCCACCATGCCCATGCCAATAATTATACTTCTATTGAGCTAAGCATCCCAATGTTTGAATTACTATTCTGTCTCATTGTAAATCAATGAGAGCAAGTCAGCAAAAAACATTGAACATAGTGAAAAAAAAAAAAGAAATTGAGAATGTATTTCACAAAGTAAGTTTGTTGGGTTTACACTGATCAGACATAACATTAAAACCACCTCCCCAATATTGACTGATTGATTTTTTGTGCTACAGTAGTAGCACTCTGCTGGGAACGTCTAGCAGAGCCCCCTGTCAGAACAAGCTTCAACTCTCACCTCCGGCAAAACTTTAACCACGTCCCGAGGGA
>JBBIGC010000152.1:4092430-4115558 GCA_037576955.1 Lepidarchus adonis | reverse complement strand
GAAGCTCATGTAACGCTCATGTAGAAGCTCAGGTAACGCTCATGTAGAAGCTCAGGTAAAGCTCATGTAGAAGCTCAGGTAACGCTCATGTAGAAGCTCAGGTAAAGCTCATGAAGAAGCTTATGTAAAGGTGCTGTTGCCTTCCAACCTAGGCTTTCCATTACAGCACTCCTTAATGCTCGTCTATGTGATCAACAACAGATCAGCTCCCTGCTACCTAGAAACACTTATCTGAACCTACAGTACATAGCCTCCAGATCACTCAGATCTCAAAAAAGCGTTTGGAAAATCCACCCCAACATGAGATTAAGCACCAATTCCAGGCTCTTCTCATTTGTTCTGCTTCACTGGTGGAACGAGATGCCACATTCTAAAAATGTGCAAAATTAATAGTAATAAATAAACAAAGAGGTTTGAGGTTCTGTGGACCCTTTAAAAACTACAATATTATGTAAATGATATCATGTTCAATTCAGGTTGCCACTGCACACACCCCCCCCCCAGCCCCCCCAGCCCCCCCCACCCCTGGCCCTCAAATGCCTATTGATAGTCACTGGTGTCCAGTCTTAACCTCAGAGGGCCAGTATGACTGCTGGGTTTCACTTGATTTCACTTGTTTAATCAGTTTGTCTTTGTTTTCAACAGTTTAACATGTGTGATCCTGCTTTGGAATGAAAACAACACCATCCCTTTGCAGCCCTGTTCTGTGGCATTGCTCCAAAGAATCCATTCTGACTCTTGTTTTAACGAGTGAAGATGGCAAGAATCATCAGGCCTCAAATAATTGCAAATATAAATTCTAAAACGAGTCTTAATTGTGAGGAGTCCTCCACAAATAGCAGATAGAGACGCAGTTTGTGTATTGCACATGGCAGCTATGCAAACACATGTTTACTTGCAGCTAAATTCACTCGAAATGTGCAATTTGCAGCCTTTGTAAATAAAGTTAGAAAAATATTTACACCTTCATGCCCAACGTATCTCCTCCCATCACCTACTTCATCATCTGTGATTCCTGTCTTTGGTAACAGTGTGCAATTAAATAGCTAAACTTTGATGTGAAATACAGCATGTGACAGTAGCGTATTTGTTTTTGGGTTGCCATGCCAACAGCCAAGCTGAACTTTTACAAGCTGACCGTCAGCGGTGCACAGCAAGGGCTGGATTAAAAAAAAACTGCACATAACTCATTTTAGAGTGTGCTTTTCACAAGTGCAAACAACATGAGGAAGTGAAGATGCACTACTCAAGAACTTCTTCTACACGGCAGATAGAAGAAGACGTTTCAATGTGTGGTCTGCACCTGTGTGTTTACTTGGACACGGTTAGTTGTCCAAGTAACAACAGTCATATTTCATCTCTGACCTACACAGCCAGATGTCTAATGAATGATCTATGCAGAAATATCCATATCAAATGATCAAAAACCACAAACAAGAAATACCAGGAACAGGGCAGCCTTTCCCTCAATAAATATTAGCCAGATGGTGCACACATGCGTGTGTGGGTTATGTGTCTCTCAATAAGGTGTCCAACCGAGGTAAGGTAATCTGGAGTCGTCCATAACGCTGCAATGCCAAGTGACAAACTCTGAATGGCAATTCAAGATGTTGGACGAACTCAGAGGAAACTGTTAAGCTGAGGGATTCAGTTCAGCGGAATTTTATTTTAGAAAGTTATTAGCCGTTCGTATAAAGGAATACTCCCACAGCGCAGAGGCTTCATTTATTTCTAATGCAGACACCTCGGGCCAATCTGATACTTGTTATGTAAAATGTTCTTTCTGGATCTTCTGTAGACAACACTCCCTCCTACACCTCCTCATCTCTCTATCATGGATGAAGAAGTGCTTGGGGTTTGAAGCACTGAGCAGATCTTTGCTGGTAATTTGAACCTGTTTAAATTTGATCTAAGATTAAAATCCCACATATCCAATGTCACTCTTTTGTGATGAATCACCACTGTTTGCAAACTTTTCTCTTGATTTTGTGATATCCAACCAGACATGCATAATCCTTTCACATCCTTTGGCTCAAAGTCACTGACTTGGAGGAAAAAAGCTATTTTCAGTGCATATCAGCCTCAAACTCAAAACCCAAATAGCAACGATATGGCTTAAAGATAGGAGAGGGCAGATAACAAATATGCTGGTTTGAGCCGGGTGATATGGGCAGGTGAAAAGATGCATCTGGAATGGAAATGATGCTGTGAGAGAGGAAGGAAGTCTGCAAAATAAAGGTATGAAGGAAGGTCATGCTTCACAGAAGAAGAGCCTTGCTCTTTCAGCGAAGGAACCTGATTGTGCCACCACTCAGCAATCTCTCAGTCATCTCTAAATGCCATAACGATTGTAAGTAGGCCAGCACAATTTAGCCCTGTGCTGAGTGACATCCTAACAGCTCCAGCTCAGGAGGTTGAGTGTGTCTAAGGAAAAAGACTTAGCATTTATCTCTCCACACATCATCTCAGCCCTGCATGGACAGGTTTGGAGATGAGTATATCGGAGGGAGAGCTCAGGCTGGACAGTTTGGAGACGAAGTCAGAGAAGCGAGATTGATTTGGACATGTATGGAGATGAGAGGCTGAAGATACTGGGAAGAGGATGTTGAGGATGAGTCTGCCAGGCAGGAGGAAAAGAAGGAGGCCAAAAAAGGGGTTCATGGGGTTCAGGAAGATGAAATTTAGAAGAAGAGGAAATGGAAACAGAGAATCCACTGTGGCAACACCTAACAGGAGTGGCCGGAGGAGGAGGAAGAAGAAGAGAAGGAAGAAGAAAAAGGAGAAGATGATGATGATGATGAAGGAGAAGGAGAAGAAGAAGAAGAAGAAGAAGAAGAAGAAAAAGGAGATGGAGACAGAAACAAGACAGAGAAGGAAAAGGAGAAGAAGAAGAACGAGGAGAAGGAGGAGGACCCATATCACCCCTAAAAAAAGCTTTAAATGTGTAGTTAGTGAGTTTCCAAGTTCCACATGGTCCACATGAGATGCTTTGTAGATGCTCACCTAGTATTTGACTATAAATATAACTATGTATAACTAATTATAAGTATTACTTGTAAACACACTTTAAAGTCAAATTTCATTTTTACGTTCATTCATATATACATATATATATTCAGTCAAACCCCCTTAACTCGCCCCCCATTATCTCGCCAACCCCGCCTCAAGTAAAAGCTGCAGGACAGATTTCCATCCATGTGTTTACCACTTTTACAATAGCTCCAACTAGGACCAATAGGGGCGAGCTAACGAGGTCTGACTGTATATAACAGGGCAGCATGACATTTTTTGCTGTAAACTGGAATTAAATGAAAATTACTCCAAAAGGACATTGTGTAAGCAAAGAGAAGGATCAGTATCTATCGCAGTCTTAATTAAATTCACATGTGCTTTGAGATCAAAGGCAGGAGAGGCCTAGATGGCCTTTGTGCTGTAAATCCTGCTGATACCCGTGCAAACATAACCCATGTGATTTGCCACTGCAGGGGCTATAAATATCTTCTCAAGCAGGAAAACCTTGCTCATCCATGACTCTGCAGAGCCTAGTGATGGGTCAGAGCTGAACAGAAAGTAGCTCTTCCTAGTGGCAACATGAAATTAATTGAGGCGAAAGAGGACTTCAGAAATGGCACCCAGTTATTTGGCCCTAGTCCTGTTGTAATTAGTGACAGACACAAGCACGTTGCGAAGCTGGAACTCCATCCCAAAGTTTGTTCAAACAATTCAAAAGAATCCCAGAGGAAGAAGAAATGATATCAAACATTGACCCAATAGGAGATCCAGTCCAGGACATTGCATGTGCTAACTTTTCGCCTATGACATCGGTTTGCAAGTGTGAATGCATTCGTTTGCGTTTGCATGGGCCTGTCCTGTTAAAATGGTGGAGAAAAGAAATAGATGAGGTTTGGCCCTCAGTGGAGACAACCACCTTTATGACCATGAGTAAATCTAAAGAACAGAGTCATTTCACACACCAGCTGTCGAGCTCTACTTTAGTAATAATAATACACTAATGAAAAGATTTGATTTATGCGTAACAGTAGTAAGACTTGCCGCATCATTAACTTCAGTCTGGAAACAATCACAGCTTAAATATTGTTGGGCTGACACAACGCATAGGCAAAATATGATGAAACAAGGAAGAAATATTTCCATTAATGAGACCGTTGATAATATTCAAATAAAAATGAATTTGTGAAATCCAAGAAGGGTGTATTTCATAAAATTCTCTGGTGGTGAAAGAAAAAAAAAACAAACACTTCAGTAAATATAAGTGAATTTCCAGGAAATAGGAAAACAGCCAGCTCATGTCTGTTACGCAATACTTCACTTTCATTCATTCTACAGAATTACATGGACACTTTTCTGGAAGAGATGGTTTTAAGTAATCATCATAAAGAGAAACAAACAGATACAGAAAAGCTTTTGAGGTCACAATGTCATTGCCATCTTCAAGGCCTGGTATATATTGTACTTTTTCATGCCCTCATGTTCTCACCATATCTCTACTGTCTCTTGGAACTCCTCTGCATGTCAAACTATTTAAGCTCTCCTTCTTATTTTCCTGGGGAAGTGAGTCAGGACAATTATTTCAGGCTATCGGC
The DNA here is from genome assembly GCA_037576955.1 of Lepidarchus adonis. NCBI lineage: Eukaryota > Metazoa > Chordata > Actinopteri > Characiformes > Lepidarchidae > Lepidarchus > Lepidarchus adonis. Next base: position 4,110,954 of record JBBIGC010000152.1, on the reverse strand, counting down.
AGACATTGTTACAAGAGATAGCTTGTATGTTTGACATTGCTTGTATCGTTTTGTGATAGGGCAGCAGTAGATAGTGTGGACTAGATCCATTCAGCAAACAACAGTAGCTGTTTTTAAGGTTAAAAAAACTCTTATGTTTTTATTTACCCTTGGCTATATACAATTTTATGATGATGTTTATTTTTAATTCCTTTTTTCTTTTTACATGATCATACTAGGGAATATAATTTTGGGCTCTTTTGTGGGGTATAGTTTTTAAAGTATGAAAAGTATTACATCCGTGTCTATAGTTAAGACAATTGAATGCTTTCCACCTCTTGAAAAAGGAAGTGATGCCAGGTCTAAAAGTGGAATGTTCTTGGGCAGTCACCCAGCTACTTAGCACGTATTTCACTTCTTGAAGACAGAAGTCCAAAACAGACAGCACAGTGCAATGAAAGATGAGTTGGACAGTGAAACCTTGGGAAACCATTGTGACTCTTAACAGGATCACATGGAAAAGAGCCACGTGTTGTACTTTCCTGGCAAGGTCAAAGGAAACACAAAGAGTTGGGGTGATGTTCTTGGTAAAGGATAAATACAGTCATAAAATAGCCCACTCGTTAATTAGGGACCTGTGTTCCAAAAGAGACACATTCCATTGACGGGTATCCTAGAAAAAGCCAGGCAAATGTTGAAGTTGCACACTTCTGAGAGAACAAGCAGGACCCTTCTTGACATACTTGTCTTGTTAAATGTTCATTAGCAACTGTTTTGAGACTCAAGAGTTTCTGTTTGGTCTCAACAAAGTGTGCACAGTGGAGACTCTCTGATATTCAGCTGAAGGAATGAAGGAATACACTTTTCTTTGAAGGACTTCAATGGTCCCAATGAGCTTGAGACTAGCAATGGTTTAGAGACTAAGAACAGGATGGGGGTTAATCCGCTGTGGGAGACAGATATACAGAGCAATGAAATATACCAAACCTGTCGCCCCACCCCCCCACGCACGTCCTGCCCGATTTCTTCCATCTCTGTATATTTCTGTATATTTCTGCACATTTGTTACACGTCATTGCATCAGATGACAAAAATGTTATTATTTATTGATGGACACTAGTTATTCAACACCTACAGAACCTGTGTGAAGAAGTAATTGCTGCCTTAGTTACTCAACCAACCAGTTTAACCAAATGTACTGTAGCTGTCCCTGTTAAATCCAAACATTTATGATTTTAAGTAGCAATGTAAAGTAAACTAAATGTTTTTTAAAAGAATTCTGACAGAGAATTTGAATTCTGAAATAGACAAGAGAGAAATGTATTAAATTATCAGCTGGGAAAGCATTTCAAAACCATTTTTACTTTGAGACCCTTAAAAACACAGAGCAAACCATCATCACAAAACGGAGAAAACTTGGAACGTTAGTCAGTATTCCCAAAAATGACTGCACCACCAAATTTCCTTTCCTGTTTTCATCAGCCCAATAAAAACTCATCCAAAACAAACAGTAACCAAAAACAGTATCTGTGCAAGAGAACCAAGATGAGAACCAAGAGGAGCCCAAAACCTTTTGCAATAATATTCTCTCATTAACATCTGGTGTACACAATATTCCTCAACACAAACATCATATTCACAGTCAAATATGGTGGTGGTAGATGTGTTGCCTGTAGATTCTTTGCTACAGCAGATCAGAAATACATGGTGGCGGTTGTCATTGCTAACACTGATTAAGTTTATATTTGCTAACACCTAAGGTGTTTAATTATGCAGGGATTTTGAAGAAAAATTAGCAATATCCCATTTAATATTTTACACCAAATTCTTTACTTTCTTTGTTTTTCATGATATGGGCCTTTTAAACTGGGAAAGCTGATCATACACGTCAAGTACAAGAAGTCACAGTTAGTGTTAATGTCAGTGAACTGCACTGATGACCTGAGCGTGCGAGCTAGGGCCTGACCCTATGACCTCACAAAGTGTGACTCACTTTGCCCAACCCAAATGCGATGGAATGTACTTCCTAGAAATGTGTTGGAACACATGGATACCAAGACATGGCTGTTCTTTGTCATTTTGAAGTCACATATGGAAATGTTCTTAAAACGTCCAAAGCTTAAAAAAATCAACACATTTTGGCTCCTGAAGCTAGACTTGGCTCATTAATCACAGAGATTCAACGCCACCCATTTTTTTTTCTTTTTCTTTCAATCATTTGCTTTTAAATCAAAATTCCTAAAAAGTGGATTGAAATTGTTCTCCCATGGCTGCTGTGGAGATAAGACCGGTGGAATTCCTTTAGCAGCATAGGCTTCATCAGCCAATTACATGGAAATGGCCATGGACCAATTAGAACAATCAAACAAAACTGAATAGATCAGGGGTATCCATTTCCTGTGCTAGGACCAAATTGAGGATTCTGTTACTTTGACATTTGTACTCAATTTATGGTTTAAATCAGCTGTGTTTGGGAGGTTCAGACTCAGGAACTGGGTTAACCTTAGATTGGATGTGAAAAGTGGGGGTACAGGAAATGGAAGAAACCCTGATGAACATTATAGAACCCTTTCAATAATAACCTGATGATTTTGCTTACTAATGGGAACAGACTGGAAGGTTACCATTTGAAACCACCAGTTTCTATTAGAATACATTTAGATTCCATTAGAAAACGATTGCAGAATCAGTCCCCCCCAAGAAAACATCATCACTAACCATTAGGCCACCAGGAACCAACAGAAGGTCTAGATGGTTTTTGATTATTTTTGCCAGCATAGAGGATTCAGCAAGGAAGAGAAATGTGTCACCTTGATTTTTTCACATATTGTATGGAAGTTGTAGCATTTAAGGGGCAAGTTGTTGCAAGAAATGAATGAACTTTCATAATTACTTTGGTCTGTTTGTTTTTAACAAGCACCGTCATGTTTTTGACTCGATCATACACAAACCTCGCACTCTGAACAAGATATACAGACTATATCTGTGCAAATAATAACTATACAAAAAAACCCCGAATTTCTTAAATCTTCAATTTCAGGTTCTTAAAAACCATTTGGGCAGAGACATTGTCAAACGAACCCCCTGATTGCTGACTTTCATTCACATACAAAATTTGCTTTCTTTTTCTGGCTTCCCAGCTTACAAACGCACCCTCCATTTAGTATGTGGGAACTGCAGTTAAGTCTGCTTGCCTAAAATCGTTAGCATACAACATTCTGTACAATGGTCCTGATTTACAATAGGCAAGCTCAAACATACAGTTTTCACAGATGAGTGATGGCACATCCGAGCAGCAGAGCATGCTGTGCTAGGCTTAATAACGTAAATGTGCATTTATATAAGGTTTAATCCCCAGGAAGACCCCTCATGGACAGATACAATGCTCCAGCTGTCGGTGGGCTGAACCACAACTTTTCGTCCAAATTTCTTTAATGAACCCAGTGAAAGAGTGGCAGCCCTCACAATGAACATGTTGAAGGATACATGCCTAAGGGAGAGATGTACCACAGTTCATTATTCTTTCTGTTCAGGAGACAGCAGTCTCTGTCAAAAACTACGGTTTTGATCAAAACTTGTCATGCCACAGTAAACTTCCTTTCAGGCATGATCCTTAATCCGCAGTACATTATAGACGAGTCCACTGGAGCAAACAGAGCACAGAATCAAAAAAGTCCCCCAAACACCAGATGGGGGTCATAACTGCCTCAATGAAGAACATGGGTGTTAACAATGAACTTGAGGCTCCCTCTTAATATTTGCTTAGCAAGAGTGAGCAGCCAAACCAAGAGCAATACAAGAGCTGAGTTTGGGTCTTGGTGGAAGCTTGGGATCCCTGGTGTTGTAGGATTGAGTAACTGGTTACAGTTTCCTCTTACTCAGCTCCAGTCATGGCATGGATTGCTTGCTACTAATTGCTTGATATCCAGTTCATGTCTTCTTGTTTTGAGGCCTCTGAGGGAAGGTTAACACCCAAATCAAAAGCAATGCAAAATTAACGCAAAAATAACAAATATTTTACAAATGCCAAAATATTGAGATATAAATATATAAATATATAAATACAGGGGTACAAAAAATTACACGAACTTCAGGAATTTCATGTTATTCTGCATAACTTTGTCATAGAATTTGATGCGATCTTCTTCTGAGTCACTAACTGGAAGACCACCCTTGGTAGCAATAACGTTCCCGCAGCTGTGGATCAGATCAAATCAGGAGGAATCTTAGCCCATTCTCCCTTACAGAACTCGGTCATATTCTTTGTCTATGTCTACGGCTCTTTTAAAGTCATTCCATAGCATCTCTAATGGGTTGAGGTCTGGGCTCTGACTCCAAAAGCGGATTTGTTTTTTCTAAAGCCATTCTATTGTGAACTTGCTCCAGTGTTTTTGGTCCTTGTCCTGTTGCATCACCCAATGTCTACAAACTTACAGACTGTACAGACATTCTCATATAATCCTGAAGACTTTTTTGATGCACTTGGGAATTCATCAGCGACTCATTGACTGCAAGCTGTCCAGGCCCTGATGCAGCAAAGCCCAAATCATGATGTTTTCTTCACAATATTGTATGGTTGGGATGATGTTTTAATTTGTATATGCAGTGCCCTTTTTATAGCACATGTAGTGCTTGGTGTTCTTCCCAGATTGTTTAGTCTTTGTTTCATTAGTCCATAAGACATTTTACCAGTAACGCTGTGGAATGTCAGCATGGTCTTTCACAAATTGCAGGTGTATTTTTAATCAGCAGCAGCTTTCTTTGTGTTGTCCTGCAATAGACACCCTGTTTGTTCAATGTTTTATGCACAGTAGACAGAGGTTAACCAGTTCCAATGATGCCTTCAAATCTTTAGCTGTCACTCAGGGTTGTTTCTTTACTTCACTGATGAGTATATGTTGTGCACTTGGGGTCATTTTGACTGGGCGTCCACTTCTTGGTAGAGTGAATCTTTAAAATAATTTCCAGCTTTATGTAAATCAACCATTCTTGATCGAAGATAATCTGACAGCTCTTTTTGGCAGAGGCATGGCACATAAGTGTATACTTGTTGTACGAAGCAAATTCAAAATGTCTGAGTGCTTTTTATCAGTCAAAGTAGCTCTGATCTACACCTACAAACCCATTTTCTTAACAAGCCTCCAGGTATTCTAACACCTGACTCTGACTAGCTTTTATAAGGTCATTAATTCAAGGGTTCACATACTTTTGCCACTAGTTATACGAGGTGTTTATGGTTGTTGTCAATAAAGACATAAAAAGATTGTTATTATTTTAGGCACATTATATTTGTCAGTATCCTTTACAGATGTTATGTAAAATTTATGCAGAAACCAGACATTTCAAAAGTACCTTTTTGCCACTTTATTACACTAAATAATATATCTCAATTGAATGGAAAAGTGTGTCTAGACATTTGACAGGTAGTGTATATCACTAGTGCCATGTTTCATCAATACCATATAAAATCACTCAGGTGTTAGTGTGTTGATAAAGACCTCTCAAAAACATAACTGGCTTTAACTCTTTGTTTTTTTCGGTGTAAATTTGAATAATGTGACAATGTGAGAGTCATATATGTTATATGTTAAAAAACAATGTGGGTGAGTGAATCTTTATGCCACTGAGGACAGCATGAGGAGAAGCATATCCTTCCCAAAAAACTAAATGAAAATCTTTCAGCAGTTATAACCGCTTGTCTTTTTTTTATGAGAGTCTGTATACATGCTCAACGAATTTGGCCCATTCCTCATGAGATTGTTCGTTTGATTAGACCTCTAATCTGACTGTCATTTCAAGTGCTGAAAGACTAAAGTGTAACGTAAAACCTGCCATGTCAGATGATTACACCGGACCTGGGATCATATAGTTACACTTGCTATGGAAACTAAAACAACTTTTTGTAAAACTGTGTCCATCCTAATGGACAGCCACTATGCTTCTTATCTGCAGTTATGACCTTGGATCAGTCTCCAGAATGTCTCTATCATATTACGTCCAGAGCATTAGTAACCCTTAGCAACAGCACTAAAAGTTATGTCATCCAGACCGATAAAAACTTACTTTATTTTATTAGTCATAGCGTCTGAATGCAAAACAAAATACATGGGAGAGCAGAGGTCATGCAGTTCAAGGACAAAAATATTCACAGTTTGGTAGTGAAAGCTAAAATACCATTCTGTGCCACTTTCCAAATGCTATAATAAAGTTATCAAACTCCCTTCAAAAAGGGAGGATATGAAAACACCACCCTAATTCAGTTCTCACTATTAAATCAACCAATATTACTACATAGCTGGCGCCTGGGGTTTGGATCGAAGCATCACCAAAAATTATCACCAATTATTGTGCTCAGTAGAGCCACTGGAAGTCATTTACTCAATAGCATATAAGGACACTTGCTACACTGAGGGCTGAAAAGCATAAAACTATTTTTGTACATGACCAAATGCCTCTGCTAAGCCATCATTTACTACAAAATATTAACTACAGTGGCACATCCTGCTTTCCACCTGGCATGAATACAAAGCCTAATGTAACACAGTTACAATATTTGTTGTCAGAAAGCTGGACAGGTGCCATGGTTAGCACTGTTGCCTCACAGCAAGAAGGTCCTGGGTTCGATCACCAGGTTTGGCTGCGGGTGCGGGAGTTTGCGAACACCTCCCATATTTGTGTGGGTGTTTATGTGGATTGGCTGCTCTTAATTGTCCGTAGATGCGAGTGAACGGTTGTCTGTTTCTGTGTTGCCATGTGATAGGTTGACCTCCTGTCCAGTGTGTAACCTCGCCTGGCCCATAGTCAGCTGGGATCGGCTCCAGTTTCCCCACTAAGAGGTTTGGATGGTTGGAATACCGGACAGTATTAAAGCAATTACTTATTCTAAAAGTCATGTAAGAATACATGTAAAATCCTATTTATTTTTGGAAAAAATGTCCCGGACCCCCCAAGTTGGTAAGTTTCACTGTCATTGGTTAATGGCTAAAAGGCATAAAATACAGCAGCCAAACAACTTTGTGGAATGCTGTAAACAAACAGAGGAAATGCAAAGATTCTCTAAACAGATCAGCATGCATTTTGATTTTAAACCCAAAAGCCTTAGAACCCAGCACAAATCTAGGACAAAGGTGATACCTGGGGTAATCGGTTCTATTTGTATCCCCAAGTACCGTCTATAGGTTTGACATCTCTTCACAGTCAGTCTGAATGACATGCAAATGAGTCATGTGGTTATTTGCATGTTTGTAGCCGCACAGTGACTAGGGCTGTAGAAGTGTGTGCAGGTTCAGGCCAGTCCTCACTTACTCTGCAGAACATGTTCCAAAGAAGCCTAAAGATGATTACAGTCGCACCAGAAGCTGCCTGCTATGTTCATTACCTTTGAAATGTGCTAAAGCTTCTAAACCTTTACATTTTCTGCATTTTTTCTTTTCTCTTAAGATCGCTTATAATGATTGCATGGGTTTATATACCAGAAGCAGTTCAAATTCATTTGTCATTTGTTCATTTGTGTCAACCAGATTGCCTTTAAGACCTAAAAATGTACATGAGTTTTGTTCTCACTAAAGATGAGCAATATAATCATATTTATCATTTTTGTGACAAATCTTGGCCACAATATGATTTTCTGGGCATTTTGTCATCGTTAGTAGAATTTACTGTAATGTGGTGTAGGAAACACTGAATGAAGATAATTTGTACTCATTATACTTAGAGTTTCAAAAAATATGGCACTGCTGACTCTTTTTCATTTGCTCCGTCTTAATAAATGACAGAAAAATGCATATTGCGGCATATCGAGCATTGGAAAACATTTCTCAAAGTATCGTGATATGATATTGAGCGTGTCCAATTCTCATTGGCTGCCTCATTCAAAAAGCAGTACAGGCTCCTTATAACTTCAGAGTAAATAGGCAGAGATTAAGGCCTATAGGCTGAATAAGTGGTTTTATTAACTGTGTTTTTGTAACATCATAAAGGAACATTGTTTTTGCTGCTTAGCATTATTATTTTAAAAACACTTTAATACAAATGTGTTCAATTATATTTATTTTATGTATATTTCACCATCAAGTATGGGCCATTATATATGTGTTAAATATAGAAATAACAGAGAAACCCTTTAGTTCATAGAGTGCATGTCAAGTCAAGTTCCATTAGACTTTTTGTTGACATTTCAACAGTATACAGTTAGCGCAGTTAGCGCAGTATGTAGTGAAACAAAATGTTCCTCCAAACCTCACTTTGCTACATACAAACACAGACAAAGGACAGTGCCACCAACAGGCATAGAAAACATTATTACTCTCCATTCATTCATCAAGTAGGTGAAGCCTTAAATTTTCCTATAGCAAATAACAATTTCCCAGGTTATTTTCCTATAGCTCAAAACAATGTGTGGAATGTGACCATGGCAGGTGACCTTTCAATGTCCCCAAATATGGAGAGCGTAGCCATGTTTGCCAGAGTGAGCCGTTGGGTTTTTAGAGTTTGTTTATATATGCAGAAAGAATGTTCAGCAGTATAGAAAGAGGAAACTGTTACAAATTCCAGTGCATCACTTGCTGAGCAACAGGGATGAAAAAAAGACAAGTAGGGAAATTGTGAAATTAAATAAAACATTAAGGCAACACAGATGGAAAATACGGATGGTATTTCCTGTGTTTGCATTTATGGCCTGTAATACAGGTCCTTCATTGTTTCCCAAGATAAACATTGGTCGTATGGTTATAAACGCTTCTAGCGATAAAGGCCATGTTCTGAAAAGCTGATGTGTTGAAATTAGGAAGCATGTCAGAGGGAGAGCAGCCACTGCTACTCTGCTCTAATGTGATAGAGTTAAGAGGATACTGTCACTTTCTGTAGAGCTCATGATACACAGTCAGTGAAATATGCTAAAGCTGGGGGAAGAAGATAACTGTGGAACACTGTGTTAAAGACTAACTTTCTTCTCTGATGGAGCGAGTTGGGTGCTCTCCTGGAAAAGACCCTAGTGACCCAACCATGTCTCAAACCTTCCACTGAGTCAGTAGCAATAAGATCAGCGACGACAAGAGCCAATGGTGAAAGCTCTCAGAAATGACGGCATGTGGGCTTGTGCCGCTGAGGGCAGGGAGACTGTGCTCCTGTATAAAACCTACATGTGTTTCCACTCGCCTGTGAGAGCCAGCGGTGCGATAAGCCACCAGCAGATGCAAGCTATCAGTTTGCCAGGGTGAGATGATGTCAAGTCCACTTTTAAGCCAAACTAGGAGGAAAAGCAAGTACACTCTGAGTGCTGTGGTCCATGGCCGTCTGCTGATAAAAATACCACGCTCAAAACAGATGAGTTCATTTAAATAAAACCCAACACAATCATTTTTAGCTTTGTTTAATGACTCCCCCAAAAAACATGGCAGTGGATAAATAGTGTGTATATATATTTTTTAAATAAAGGATGGACTTTGATTCTGATATAAGCCACAGAAGATATTTCATGCAGAGTCTAATTGGATCTTTGTCAAATCACACAGTGGCAATATGGTTCCGTGACTAGTAGCTGGGTGTTATACAGGGATATAAACACAGAGGTGCCGTAACAAAGTCTGCTTCATTAAACTCTCATTCTGCTCAATCATTCTGTATGCACACTGTTTGGCCATGCAATATGCACTAAACACATGATGTCTAAGCCCTGCAATTAAACTGAATGTGAAAGGACTTTCCATCCCTTTGAGTCAACAGGACAAGTAAGGCAAGAACCCAAAACTCTAAAAGATAGAATTAACACTGGATATCATTTTGAAAAGACAAAATTTAGGACATCATGATGAGTTTCCAAGACCCAGATAAAGCCTAAGCCTAGACTAAAAGAATTTGTAATGGCAATTCTTTCCGGACACTAAAATTTAGTCTAGAATTAGTCAAACTCCATGTCCAGGAAACTGAAAAGTTTTCCTTTTAACATAACAGGGGGTCCTTGACTTACGACGTACCCGACCTACGAAAATTTGTGGTTACAAGGCTGGCTTTTTTAATGTGCATATTTACTGTCATATACGGTAGTATAAATGTAGTTAAACACCTACTAAAGGCTTTAAGGTAATACACGAGTGCCAGGAGATTAGCACATGTAGTGTGTGTGAAGCATTAAAAAGAGCATTTCTGTCTGGAGCAACGTTTCCTACAGTAAATGCTTTACTGTAATATGAGACGTTCATGTTGCTGCTGTTAATAAAGCACAGTGCTGTTCAATAAAGCCTCTGCAGCATCATTACATACATGAGTTCAAACTTAAGTCAAAATTCGACTTACGTCACACTCAGACGAACCCTGATGCAACGCGAGGACTCTCTGTAATTGGATTCTTGAGAGCACATCACATCATATGAGAAAGAGTCACTTTCAGGTCAGCCAGAGGAGCATTGCAAATAACAGGGATCATTCCCTAACATTACATTTGGCAGTAGATTAAATGTAACGATCACATGATACCAGTACCTGTAAAAACAAATCTTTTTTCCTCTGAGACGTTGTCTGTTTGTGGTTCTGACATGCCAGGCGAGTGTCTAGGTAGCACTTTAATGACTTCTCCTGTGGTATTAAAAGAGGAGTGGATTACTGCAGCAGCTGAACAGGTGGTCACCATTCTAAACCTGTCGGGAACTCTGTCAGACTGTCGGGTTTTTCTTTTCAGACACCAAACAAAAAAATAGTTTCACAAAGTACAGGTCTGTTGAAATCATTAGAGGCTTTAGGGAAAACAACTTTAAGGAGAAGGTGAGCTTACACTGTATACACCATTATATTGATGATTAATATGTACAGTGGAGGAAATAATTATTTGACCCCTCGCCCACTGACAAATATATGAAAAGTCTATCATTTTAATGGCAAGTTTATTTTAACAGTTTAACAAAGAAAACCCAGAAAATCACATTATATAAAATATAAATTGATTTACATTTCATGGAGTGAAATAAGTATTTGTTCCTTAGCAAAACAAGACTTCAAACTTGGTGGCAAAACTCTTGTTGGCAGCACAGACGTCGGACGTTTCTTGTATTTGATGACCAGGTTTGTGCACATAACAGGAGGACTTTGATCCAATCCTCTTTGAAGACCAGCTCTAAATCATTAAGGTTTTAAGGCTGTTGCTTGGCAACTTGAAGCTTCAGCTCCCTCCACAAGTTTTCTATGGGATTAAGGTCTGGAGACTGGCTTGGCCACTCCATGACCTTAATGCGCTTTTTCTTGAGCCACTCCTTTGTTGCCTTTGCTGTATGCTTTGGGTCATTATTGTGCTGGAAGTGAAGTTGTCCTGTGCCCTTAGCAGAGAAACACCCTCAAGGCATAATGTTTCCACCTTCATGCTTGACAGTGGGGATGGTATTCTTGCGGTCATAGTCAGCATTTGCCTTCCTCCAATCACAGCAGGTTGAGTTGATGCCAAAGAGCTTAAACTACAGAACGTTTTCTTGAGCAGGGGGACTTTGCAGGCACTGCAGGATGTTATTCCATTACAGTGTATTGTGTTACCAATTGTTTTCTTGATTATTGTGGTCCCAGCTGCCTTGGGATCATTATCAAGCTCCTCCTTTGTAGTTCTAGGCTGATCTCTCACCTTTCTCATGAGCATCCTTACCCCATTAGATGAAATTTTGCATGAAGTCCCGGACCAATGGTCATTTTGTGTTTCTTCCATTTTCGAACAACTGCACAGACAGTTGTTTCCTTCTCACGCAGCTTCTTGCTTATGGTTTTGTAGCTTATTCCAGCCGTGTGCAGGGCTACAGTCTTGTCCCTGACATCCTTAGACGGCTCTTTGGTCTTGCCCATGGTGAAGAAGTCGAATTCTGATTGATTGAGTGTGTGGACAGGTGTTTTTTATGCACGTGACTAGTTGAGACAGGTGTCTTTAAAGTGGGTGATGAGTTGAAATTAGGAGTATCTAACCGGTCTTTGGGAGCCAGAACTATTAATGTTTGGTAAGGGATCAAATCCTTATTTTACTCAATGAATGCAAATCAATTTATATATTTTATATAATGTGATTTTCTGGATTTTCTTTTTGATAATCTATCTCTCACTGTTAAAATAAATCTACCATTAAAATTATAGACTGTTCGTTTCTTTGTCAGTTGTCCTCCACAGTACATGTCAGGTAACCAATATCATAAATAATTTATTTTATTTGTGACCCATGACTGATTGTTATATTTAACTGCCTAGTTACTAGAACAGCTGACCACCTTAAGCAAAAGCTAATTTCATTCTACCATTTTTGTTTGTTTAAGATAAATGAGGATACAGGAACATCTTTGGATTCAAACTTTTATCTATAGCAAAAACCCTTTAAAAAGTGTCACGATAGCAGTGTTCAAGGTCACAAATTACACAAAGAAAAATTGTGGCTGTTTAAGACATTAATACATTTTAAAATATTGCCTTCAAACCAAAAAAATCCACCCAATCGTTCTTCTATTGGTCTTCATATTTACGCATTAAGCACTGAGTGAAGGCAGATACGCTACAACTGGGATATCGGTATTGAAAATAGCATTTACTTAAAAAAATTAAGGCTCACTAAAGTAATGAATGAATGGAGCATAATAACATTTTCTATATCTGTTGCAGTTTATTCAGTGTAAAGTTTGTAAGTAAAGACATTTTTCAATCACATCTCTATTTGAGTGGCCCATCATTTTCATGCTTTAATGCCATGAACAATTCCGGACATATTTTTTCTATTTAATCATTTGAGCTACGATGACCAGGGTCTTATTGAGATGGCCAGATGACTGAGTCAGAGCATCTCCAGGGAAACAGGTCTTATGGATAGTTCCAGGTCTGCAGTAGTTAGAACCAAAAATGATCCAAGGAAGGAAAACTGAATCTGTAACAGGATCATGGGTACCCAAGACTCATGCACATGGGCAGTGACTGCTCCAGGCTAAAGATACTAAAAATTAAAACAAAAATGTTAATACTCTGAAAGAGGTCAGAACACACAGCGCACCACAGTCAATGTGTGGGGGACCTACACAATTTTAGGTAGGTGGTGTTAATGTTATGGCTTATCTCTTTATATGTCACATGTAGAGACATACACAACAGCTGTCAGCAACTGCATGCACTGAAGAAAGCTGTCTATTCATTCTCAAACCTGTTCCAGTGGATATATATGACGTATATCTGATTCTATGGAATGTAGATGCCTTTGCTCCCCTTTATTCATGGTAGTAAAGGGTGAGTTGCTCTCTGTGCTTCACATTCAGATTCACTACTAAGCTCCAGGTCAAGAGCCTGTGAAGATAGGAGACTCTCTGCAGGAATTTTTGATATGAACATACTGTTCGTGTGAAATTAGCATTTGCTTCTCAATGCATCTCTAGGCACAAATACCTTGTCACGCCACATAAACAAGGTGCATAGGCTTGCAAGGTTCAACCCCCCCCCTTACTTCGCTGGTCCCTGGCACAGGCAGTGTTTCAGTGGCGAAATGTGTTCCAGCCCATTACTAAAGGCAGATGCAGCTGGGACAATCAAAGGCACGGTGCAGCTTATCACAGCTTACAGCGACCACAGGCATGTTTTACTGTATGACTCCTTAGGTGCTTGTTTTCACACACCTGGGAAATTCCAACAACATGCACCAGAGCTCCAGGAGAAAACAAAACGCCCAAATTCTCACCTCTGGGTGCCTTGTCTATGCCAGATTTTAAATAGTGTAAATATTATATTGAAATGCCTCCAGAATATTTGATAATATTTGATATTTGATAGAGAATAAGGTTATACATCATTCAGCCTTTCTGACTTCATCCATGTTAATGAAGACATAATGCAAAAATGAGAATTCAGTATATATATATATATATATATATATCGATTATACTCAATGTATCTCGGCTTGTTCCAATGACTACATTGTGACCATCGAGTATAAATCCTAATGTTATTGTTAAACAGCATGTAAAAATTTCGCTTTTCTGCCCAGTCAAAGAAGGCAGCTCGCTCCCCCCACCCATCCACAAAACTCTCAGAACACATGCGTGTTTTGCGCCTTTGCACGCTTCCCCACCCATCCAGAAATCTGTTCTAGCGCATTAAAAGTTGCAATAAAATTGTAATTTCCCAATTTACATGAAGAGTTTGCTATGTTAAACTTCAGTTTAAAGTAAAGAGTTTATTATATTAAACTGGTTTAAAATAATCGTTGCTATTTTAAAGCTGGTTTAAAATAAAGAGTTCTGTGTTAAACTTTAGTTTAAATTTTGCTATATAAAGTTTGCTATATTATAAATTGGTCTATAATAAAAGCATTTACTATGTTAAACTTTGGCTAAATTCATTATCATTTTCTGCAATATAGGGGCAAATTGATCAATTATACAGTGAATTAGTGGAAATTTCAAGGTATCGAGACATATATCATGTATTGCGATATAGTGTAAAAATATTGCGATATTATTTTTATACCATATCGCACAACCTTATGCAAAGTATCACACTTTTCAAAGCGATTTAATTCCAGTGATTAAGGGTAAGGCTTGATACAGCAGTGGCATTGGTAGAATTTTACTACAGGGGGGTTGTTACAGCCTGGGACCAGCTAGGAAGCATCAAGAGCCAGAGGATTTGCTAAAATAAGGTTAAGAACCAACTGGTCTACTTCACTGTAGCTTCCAAAATCAAAGTGAAATCTAATTTATTTTACACACAACACATGACCCATGTATAATTGTCCCATTTAACTGCATAATTGCTAGAATAGCTGACCACCTTGTATAAAAGCTCCTTTTGTGTCACCGTTTTTATTTTTTAAGGATAAAAAACTCTTTTCATTCAACCTTTCATCAGCAACAACCCTTCAAAAAGGGCCACGGTAGCATGTGTTCACAAATTACACCACGGAAAGATCAGGCCTGGTGGAAATGTGTTTGTGTTACATTTGCAGAAAGATGGAGGGAAAAGACAGACATCAACAAATTGGCCCCAAACTGCCAAAAATGCACCCAAACATTCTTCTACTGGTCTCCATATTTACACATTAAGCACATTAAAAGTGTAAGCAGAAGCTCTACAACTGGGATATTTGTTTCTTAACTGCTACTACAAGTCTACTCAGCTGTTCCCGAAACGGTGAGTAAATGCTCTCAAAGTGCGTCATCTGAAAAAAATGTTTCGGTGGCTGATCCATGGGAGCAAATCAGTGGAGGTATGCAGAGGCCTTTCACTTGTGGTGCCGTGAGCTGCGCATTTGTGCACAATAGGCCATGATCTCGGCATGGTGGAGAGAGTAAACACCAAAGAACGGCTGGTGGATGACGCACTCTGCTCCGAATCACCAGTCACAGCAAACATTTTACCCTGGAGGTCTCTAGGGTGAGGGTCAAACCTTTGACCTTCTCCACAGCAGGGCCTAGTGTCTAGATCAAACTGGAATGGGTTTACAATGAATCCGTTGGCTTGGGTTTGGCCAAGCAAGACAATCACGCTGCACTTCAACACTTTTGAAAACATTCACTGTGAAAGTCTCGTAGAGTGAATTACAGGCAGTGTGGGGACAATGGAAAAGGAAAGCTCGAGCTGAACCTTCGGTGTCTGTCAAATCACTCTGCCCTTGAGGCAGTGATGGAGCGTCAAGATAAACAGTGGTCCACAGAAAAACATGCCTTGTAACTCTTCAGGACTGATATCACAAACGACTGCTCTTCATTGCTGTTAATCAGTTTAACGTCATATTCCTGACAGTGAGTGACAAGCACAACCTGTGCACTCAGCTAAGGAATTCATCCTCAAACCTGATATCACTGGTCGAGAAGTCAACTCAACCACCACAAACATTCTGAAGTCTTCCCACTCCCCAATCCCAGCAACCCCCCAGCTCAATCATCTACAGGCAGTCAAAACAGAATCTGTTTTCAGTAAGACAATGGGAAATGGTTGCCTGGTCTCCTTTTAAATAATTCATCTGGCTCCAGCATCTGAGCAGCAATGGGAACATAACCAGGCTCTGTGAAAGAAATCACTATTGCACAATAGCTCCACATGATAACTACACATAGTTAAGGGCTTTTAAAGAGACATATCTGGAGCCAGATGGTTTTTTGACTGAAAATGAACATGATACAATAGCAAATGTGATCAAACATGAAGTTTTGACTATATACAGCCATTTTGTTTTGTTGAATTCACATTACTATACATATTTTACTGCGTGAGATTTGTGCATAAACAGTCTGATTTACAATTAATGAATGAATGAATGAATGAATGAATGAATGAACATACTAGAAATGTCACCATGATAAAGTGGGCTTTCAGTCTATTTACACTGTGCAGTTTATTGCTATTTTGTGAAATATAAATGCAATATTATTACAAAATTTCACTCATTATTTCTGGATAAATCATACTTTTTATTACATAAACGGCTACTATGCTGTAAGCTAAACTTGAATTTTAAAAAGAAGAAAAAAATACATAGGATGTGTTCATCATCACATATGACAGATATTTAGAAACGACTCGTGAATGGAATTTATACTAATAGGCCGGAGCGCCAATAGAAAATCCAAAAGGCCCTAGAACGGCCTCTAGCGGAGAGACGCAGAAGTGCAACCCGAGCTGTCGAGAGCATCATTCAGGCTTAAACGCTCAACCTGCACTAAAACCCCCAAAATAAGAAGCAAAACGCTGAACACACCAAGTATCTATGCACACTCTTTTTCTCCTGACAAACTTCAATACGCTATTTCATCCGGGAATCAAAGCCCGATTAAAGCTTTGGTGATTAAAATCAGTAAGCTGGCTCTGATTGGATAGGAAGTAAAAGTCCGCAAAACCAGCCCGATTATGGCTAATCATAAACGACTGACCGGAAGCAGCGGTTGCTAACATCGCAGGAATGTTTATGATATTTCGTGGCTGGAATGTGGCGCGTTTTTAACCCCACCCATATTCGTACAACCTCCGGCGCTCTGTGCGGAATGCGGGTGGGGAAAACAAACGAACGCGCTCGTGCCCGAGCCGTGGCGCTGTGACGTAAGGGTTGACTCCGCCCCCGTCGCGATGAAAGCCTGTGATTGGTGAGGACGCGCTGCTCAGGAATGTGATGGAAGTGTTTAAATAGCACTTGGTTCTCCGCTTAGTAATAGACTTTAGCTGCTGTAAGAAGTGAGGGAGGAAGGTCGAACTGTTGCGGTGATAATATTAATATTAATATTAATAACTGTAATAATAATAACAATAATAATAATAATAAGAAGAATAAACGAGCGGAACTTTACGCACCATCGGGATTACTGCCTTTTTGTGGATTGTACATATTTCTTGTTTTTGTCAGCGGAGACAGGTAGGAGTGATTCTGTTGGTTTGATTGGATTTGATTGGATTGGGTTCTCGGATTCAGGCGTTTGTGGGTTGGTGAGGGAGGTTTGTGTTGATTTGTTATTCTAACAGGTGGGCTCTGTCCCGGGACATCTAAACCCGTAACTTTGCACACTGTTTAATTTTAAGCGGGTGTCAAATTATTCCCATCGTTTTCCATCCTCAGGAACAAGGAAAAATGAAGTTAACGGGAATATTCTTGTTAGTGATGCTGTGGAGCTGCGAGGGCGCCAGGGTGGCAGGTGAGAGTCTAAAAACACCATGACGATCTGACTTTACCGATGATTATAGAGCGATAACCCCAATAAAGCGCGCGCGCGCGAGACCCCCCCCCTCAGGTGAGAAAAGCTAGAGCCTCTTTCCTTCTCCCCCGCAGAGAACAGAGATGACAACAGCGTCTACGACCTGTTCGAGCTCGTGCAGGTGCCCAGGAAGAACCACGGGGTCACCCTGGTGAAAGGAGATGACCCCTACAGTCCCGCGTACAAGATCCTGAACCCCGACCTGATCCCCCCTGTGCCCGACAGCGCCTTCAGGGACCTGATGGACTCCGTCCAGGCGGAGAGGGGCTTCCTGCTGCTGGTCAACTTCAAGCAGTTCCGGAACACCAGGGGCGCGCTGCTGACCGTGGAGAAGGTCGATGGTTCAGGTCCCCTCTTCGAAATCGTCTCCAACGGCAAAGCGAAGACGCTGGACGTGGTCTACTCCACCGAGAACAAGCAGCAGGTGGTGTCCATCGAGGACGCGGATCTGGCCACGGGCCAGTGGAAGAACATCACGCTGTTCGTGCAGGAGGACCGCGTTCACTTCTACGTGGGCTGCGAGGAGATCAACAACGCCGAGCTGGACGCGGCCATTCACACCATCCTGACCCCCGACTCCCCGGGACAGGCCCGTCTGAGGATAGGCAAGGGGGCTGTCAACGACAAGTTCATGGTGAGTGGCCAGAACATCTTTCAGACCTGACTTCTGACTTTATATGTGTATATAATATTTATAAAGTATTAATTAATAATAAAAAAGGTGATTAAATGTAGAATATTTTGAAACAACTGGAATATTTGGAAAATAATATCTGGTTACAATGTAATATTCTTATAATAATAATAATAATAATAATAATAATAATAATAATAATAATAATAATTATTATTATTATTATTATTATTATT
>JBBIGC010000152.1:4067401-4091434 GCA_037576955.1 Lepidarchus adonis | reverse complement strand
ATAATAATAATAATAATAATAATAATAATAATAATAATAATAATAATAATTATTATTATTATTATTATTATTATTAATAACAATATTAACACCAACAATAAAAACCACAATAAATGTTACTGTTATTATGATTATGAATAATAATAATAATAATTATTAATAATAATAATAATAATAACAATAATAATAATAATAATAATAATAATAAAATGTATTTATTTCTTGTCAGGGTGTGCTCCAAAACGTGCGATTTGTTTTCGGGACCACACTGGAAGCCATTCTGCGGAATAAAGGATGCCAACACTGTAAGTGTTCATGTCGTACTCACTGATTATGCCTTCCTGTCATATCGCACTGAAAACAATGCATCAGTTGCTGCACTAAGGGAAACACTGTAAAAATACCTTTTGTGCATTCAAACCATTCTGAATGTTCTCAGACCATCCTGTTATAATTTGTGCATTTACATTAAAAAATTATTTCAGAAGCACTGGCTAGTCTGGGCTGGTTTGCAGGAGGATTCGTTTTTTATATAAACTTATTTAATATGGGTTCTAGCCTCCTGCAGAACATACCAAAGACCTAAGAACATAATCACCTCCATGTTTACAGTGTAATGAAGCGTTTACACTTCCTTGTCACAGCAATTATGACGGATATCATCACCCTGGACAATCCCATCAATGGCTCCAGCCCAGCCATCAGGACTGACTACACAGGCCACAAGACAAAAGGTAAAGGTGAAACTCTTCCCTCCAGCAAAGTCTCAGCTCAGCCAATGGAAAACACTATTTATGAGCATAGAAATGTATCTGTAATCCCTGTGGCTATAAGCACACTTTTCACCCCCCTGCAACAGACCTACAGATGATTTGTGGCTTTTCCTGTGAGGACCTGGCTAGCATGTTCAAAGAACTAAAGGGCCTTGGAGTGGTGGTGCAAGAGCTGTCCAACGAGCTTCGCAAAGTGGTGAGAAGGACTCTTTATTCTGCCCCTGTTTAGACTCTACTCCTTCATTGATCTTCTGAAAAATATATTTGGATAAAAAAGGCTTTGCAGTCGCATTGGATGTAATGAATATTGTGACGTAACATGACGTGGATGTATTGTTGTTCGATTTCTAGACCGATGAGAAGAATGTGCTCATGAGACGTATGGGAATCCATGCTGGGGTTTGTCTCCACAACGGCATCTTGCATAAGAACAAGGAGGAATGGACGGTGGACGACTGCACAGAGTGCACTTGCCAAGTAAGTGCACCTTTTGGAGTGCGCTTTGCAGACAGACAGCTCCACGGATTGAAGCGCAATAGACTTTGTCATTAGGTCGCTAATTTGTGAGTGAGAGAGAGGGCACACATGCTGTGATTTACTGTCTTTAGCTTTGTCTACTGTTGTGTCTGGATCCCTGAAGCACCATGTCTCTAATTAAGATGAGGAAGTTGGGAGTTATTCTATACAGGCTCCGTGACAAATGACCACAACGTAAAACAATACAAATCACTGAAGTCAGCAGTTCAGTCACTTCTTTTTCCTGGCACGCTCTGTGGTACAGCAAGCAAACCCCTGCAGCTTATCAACACTGAGGGATATTCGCTTGCTTAATTAAAGAGTTTAACAAGGCCCTGTTGCCAAACTCACTTCCTGGGTATTTTGGCAGACAGACGTTCTGTGTTTGCTGTTTCGAAGATTAGTCTAACCCTCTTTGTAGTTCTTTTTGGCCATTAGCCACCTAACTTATGACCTACAGTTCTAGACACAGCTTCTGTTAGCCCCCTGTGACTAATGAGGTGTGGTCGCTAATTACAGAACTCAGCGACAGTGTGCCGTAAGATTTCCTGCCCCCTGATTCCCTGTGCCAATGCCACCGTGCCCGATGGTGAATGCTGCCCCCGGTGTGGAACTCGTAAGTACAGCTCAAATCATCGTTGACTTTTCAGTCTGCAGCCTAACTTAGAAATCACACCTTTGCAAAACCATAGGGAATTTCATTTGTTTTCAGTAAACAGAAATGACAGATTTGAAGCCGGGGTTGGAGGGTGATGGATAGAAGCTTATTTTAGTGACTGGTGACTGGTAAAGGTGTACAGAAAGAATCTAAATGTGAGTAACAGTAGAGCATTGTATGCTACTTCATTTCTAAAATGCTGTAATGACCATAATTGGCTAAATTGCTTAAAGATGGGAAACTGGTTCTGTGCAGCAGCTAAAAAGTGTTGGACAACTATGTCTAGAACTGAAATAAATATGGAAAAACGTATTACATCTTCAGGTGTATTTTTAAATTCTACCTCCCATTTTGGAGAAACCATCAAAGGGAATCCCTATGCATTTAGCACACTGCCTTTCCTTGGCATGGCAACTCTTTGCTTCATGCCAGGGTTCCCTGGAGTGGCCTGTCTCAAGCAGCCCGGGCTAAATCGAGTCCATTAGGGCCCATGCATTAAAAGCTTTTCTCCTTTTTGCTGCTTCAGAAAAAAAGAAATAGCTCTTCTATTGTCTCCCTCTACTCTCCCCCAACAGCGAGCGACTCTGCTGAGGATGGCTGGTCCCCCTGGTCTGAATGGACCCATTGTTCTGTGTCTTGTGGAAGGGGCATTCAGCAGCGCGGCCGCTCCTGCGACCGCATCAATAACAACTGTGAGGGCACGTCCGTGCAGACCAGAGACTGCTACCTCCAGGAGTGCGACAAGCGCTGTGAGTGCTCCATCAGTACAAGCCCTCTTTTTTGTTCGTTGACTGGTGGGAAAAATAATCTTCTAACCTGCGTTTCCCATTCATCTTCCTCAGTTAAGCAAGATGGCAACTGGAGTCACTGGTCACCATGGTCCTCTTGCTCGGTCACCTGTGGATCCGGCGTCATCACGCGCATCCGTCTCTGCAACTCTCCTACACCGCAGCTGGGAGGAAAAGACTGCCAGGGCAAAGGCAGGCAGACTGAGAAATGTGAAAAGTCGCCATGTCCGAGTAAGTGTGCGGAACATGCGAAGGAGCAAACAGTGGCACTTTGGGGAAGCAAATGTCTTTATAACCAACTGTGGTTCTTCTCTTTGTTCAGTAAATGGTGGCTGGGGACCATGGTCACCCTGGGATGCCTGCTCAGCCACCTGTGGTGGAGGCGTCCAGCAAAGAAAACGCCTTTGCAATGATCCACCACCCAGGTATGATGGCAAAGATTGTGTTGGTGATGCAACAGCAACTCAACTCTGCAACAAGCAAGCCTGTCCTATTGGTGAGTCATCAGGCCATTGACGTGCATAGATGTACCATCTAATCTAATGTGAATAACCATTGCATTCCCTCAACCTTTTTCTTAGATGGATGCCTGTCCAATCCTTGCTTTGCTGGGAGCCAGTGCACAAGCTTCCCAGATGGTTCATGGAAGTGTGGAAAATGTCCAGGAGGTTACACTGGCAATGGTATCAACTGCAAGGACATTGATGAGGTGAAAACTATATCTTGTCTTTTTGTAATTTCAAACAAAGGAAGCCCTATGGAAAACCTAATGAGAGTGATCTCTCCTTAACAGTGCAAGGAGGTCCCCGATGCCTGCTTTGAGTTCAATGGCGTCCACAGGTGTGAAAACACAGTCCCTGGGTATAACTGCCTTCCGTGTCCCACTCGCTACACCGGCTCGCAGCCGTTTGGCCGCGGAGTGGAGGACGCTGCCGCAAATAAACAGGTAAGTAATGAAACGAAGCACATGGATGGATTAATAAGGTCAAAGTTCTTGTCATAGATCAACCTTGTTGTCTATCGTTGTTGCAGGTGTGCACACCTCGTAACCCCTGTCTTGATGGAAGTCATGAATGTAATAAGAATGCCCGCTGCAACTACCTCGGACATTTCTCAGACCCCATGTACCGTTGCGAGTGCAAGCCTGGCTATGCTGGGAATGGACACATCTGTGGTGAGGACACTGACCTGGATGGTTGGCCAAACGCTGACCTTGTGTGTGTGGAGAATGCCACCTACCACTGCAAAAAGGTTTGAATATAGATGCGTCAGAACAATTTATATTTCCACAAAGCCACAAATGTCGTCTTTCATTATTACTGACTTTTCTATATCTGCAGGACAACTGCCCGAACCTTCCAAACTCAGGTCAGGAGGACTATGACAAGGATGGAATTGGTGATGCTTGTGACAATGACGATGACGACGATGGTATTCCTGATGACAGGGTACATTATCTTTCCTCTTACATCCAGATTTTAATGCTTCAGGAGCTGAGCTAGAATGATGAATGATTTATGTGTGTATGGAAAGCTGGAGTAGTATATGTCTATGAACTCTATACATCTCGAGAGGTTGTGCATTCATCACTCGAGCTAAGATGAAAAGAAAGCAAACTCTACTTGTGAAAGAGCCAAACCTCAAATTCCAACACGAAGGTGGCACTCTGAATGGCCCACAGTGTATCCTGCTTATTCCAACATTATATTTGGTCTCCGTCCTAAAATAAGGTTCGCTTTTATGCTTGCACTCCTCTAAATAGACCTATACAGCCACAGCCAAATTACAAGCCTACCATCTAAAAGTAATAACCTCCGCTCACAGAGTTTTAGGGAGTGGCAGAAGCGTTCCCACTTTTTTCCTTAAAGTTTTTCCTTTTTACAAACAGGACAACTGCCCATTCGTCTTCAACCCAAGACAGTATGACTATGACCGTGATGATGTTGGAGACCGTTGTGACAACTGCCCGTACAACAGCAACCCTGACCAGACCGACACTGACAACAATGGCGAAGGTGATGCTTGCGCTGTAGACATCGATGGAGATGGTAAGAAAGCCACCACACTGATCTAAGAATAAGAATGGCATTTTTGAAAAAAGGCCAAGTGACCTGAGGTTCACCTGCTTCCTCAGGCATTCTAAATGAAAAGGACAACTGCCCGTATCTGTACAACGTGGACCAAAGAGATACGGATCTGGATGGGGTTGGTGACCAGTGTGACAACTGCCCTCTGGAGCATAATCCTGACCAGGTATGCATGGAGGGGGGTGTATGTAGGGGTAACTGACAAGACAAGACTACGGCAGGTGTTTCAAGCTGTAATCCTCATAGATCCAACTGTTATCCAACCCTGTTTCACAGCCTTTGTCATCTGAAAGCTCGATAGGTAGCACGGTTTTATCACGCTATGTAAGGGAGGAGTAAATCCTCTTCACCTTGGGGGCGTGCAACCATACAATAACGCAAAGGGAGCCTTTTCAAGGGCACTCAGTGGCTCTCAACAAGCCCAAAGGGAATGGAGGGGGAGCGAGCGTTATTAGTGAGGAATGGATTTGCTAGTGGGTTTATGCATGCCCTGTCGGCACTCAATGCCTGCGGATAACACCTGTGCCATGGTTAACTGAGGAGGAGGAATGCATGCCTCTAGAACAACAGGACTCAGTTAAGGGGAAAATGGGTGAAACTGACCCACCCCCTTTCACCCCTCCTTCTAATCAGAGGAACAGAAATGGGAGTGAGGGTTGCCAAGCTTTACAGACATGAGAAAGCAGAATAGGGGTTGTAGCTTATCTGATGAAAAGCACCCTTTGAGTTAGACACATCATATCGTTTAAGTTTAATGGATTCCTGCATTCAGACATGTGTGTGTGACAGGACTGTCACAAAAGCTGGACTTCTTAAGCACTGCTACCATTAACGCTTTGACTCCATTCAACAGCTGGACACAGACTCTGATCGTGTGGGAGATAAGTGTGACAGCAACCAGGACATTGATGAAGATGGGCATCAAAACAACCTGGACAACTGCCCTTACATTCCCAATGCCAACCAGGCTGATCACGACAAAGATGGCAAAGGAGATGCTTGCGATTATGATGATGACAACGATGGCATCCCTGATGAAAAAGACAACTGCAGGCTGGCTTTCAACCCAGATCAGTTGGACTCTGATGGTTAGTGGGGCAGATTGAAACGTCTTTGATATAAAACTCGTAGTTTCGCATGCTTGGTTTACTTCTATGGTGTGGAATTGACGAAGTGCTATGTAATAACAAAATGTAATCAAATGGAATTCTACAAATTACCCCTTTGTCTAGGTGATGGCAGAGGCGATGCTTGTAAGGACGACTTTGACCAGGATAATGTTCCAGACATCTACGATGTGTGTCCTGAGAACTTTGACATTAGTGAGACTGACTTCCGCAGATTCCAGATGGTACCTCTGGACCCCAAGGGCACTTCTCAGATTGATCCCAATTGGGTGGTTCGTCACCAGGGCAAAGAGTTGGTGCAGACTGTTAACTGTGACCCTGGCATTGCTGTTGGTAGGTTAGAACCAAAAGAGACATTTACTGAAGAGTCGTGTTAGAACTGAAAAGGTTTCCTAACCAACGTTTCTTGGGTTTTCAAGGTTTCGACGAGTTCAATGCAGTGGACTTCAGTGGGACCTTCTTTATCAACACAGAGAGAGATGATGACTATGCTGGATTTGTGTTTGGCTACCAGTCCAGCTCAAGATTCTATGTGGTGATGTGGAAGCAGATTACGCAAACCTACTGGTCCAGCAAACCAACCAAGGCTCAGGGCTACTCTGGGTTGTCCATCAAAGTAGTCAACTCCACCACTGGACCAGGAGAACACCTAAGGAATGCTCTATGGCACACTGGGGATACTCCAGGACAGGTAACTCCTAGGACAAATTCAACAACTTTTAGTAGTTCTTTATCTTCAGTGATATAAAAATGGCATTTTTTGTTTATTTGGACTGTAGGTACGCACTCTCTGGCATGACCCCAAGAATATTGGTTGGAAGGACTTCACTGCTTATAGGTGGCACCTAACACATAGGCCAAGAACAGGACACATAAGGTATTGTTAAATGATTTTTAAAAAATCAAATTGCTCTGAAAAGTATTTACAGTATCTCAATGTTTGTTGCATCTTTTTATTGTAGAGTTGTTATGTATGAAGGAAAGAAGATCATGGCGGATTCCGGAAGAATCTATGACAAAACGTATGCAGGTGGAAGACTGGGTCTCTTTGTCTTCTCACAAGAGATGGTATACTTCTCAGACCTCAAATATGAATGCAGAGGTATGTTTCAGTATATTCTGATTTATTAATTATACTCAAAATTCTAAAGACAACAAGCTCATTTGCTTTTTTTTTACTTTTTCCCCATAGATGCATAATTGCACAAGCAGGATATTCTTGGAAGAACGCACCTTTCTGTATAAATAAGAATATGTATTCCATGCAAAGTCCAGGGACAGATTTTCCGCTACTTTTTTTCTGTGGCATGCACTCTGGTGGGGCAGATAAAGCTGGTGGTCAGTTTCAAGGCAACTGATGCTGGTTTGGACAGAGCCCAGCTGACTGCCCATGGAGAATCAGGACCCCTCAACCAAGAGCAGGTAGAGCAGAAAAAAGCCCCCATCGCTTTGCTTAGATCAGAAAGACTGATCTCTCTCTGAAAAACCTCATTCAGATCTGTGTGGGATGGGCTCCCTGCAGACAACTATGCACTTCACAAACTCTCTCTCTCTCTCTGCATTCCTTTCTTCTCTCTGAATGGATGTCCAAAGATGGGGCCAATTCCGAGGGTTTAATCTTCTAAAATCAAATCTTCTCGCCAGTCGAATTTATTTCAACGCCCATTTTACAACTTTCTTCAGACTTTGAACAGTGTATTAAGGCTTTAGCACAATGAGGCAAATGACCTTTACCATCTACCATCTTCATGTCTCTTTCCACATGGTTGAAACATCTGAAAACAAATCTAGTGTTGCCGAAAACAAATCTACTGCTTCAGTTCAACTTTTGATCAAACAAATCTATTTAAAACCCAAGATGAGTAGGTCTGCTAATAAAGCTGAGCCAAATAATTGCAAATCATTTGGCAGAGTCGCAAAGAATGTTTTAGGCTTCTCCTGTCTCTGAGTGGTGGGATGTAGACAACTACAGACGTTAGTGGGCATAGTTTCCTCAGGGTGAGATGGGTCACACCATCTTAACAAACATTTCAGTTGACATAGTGGAAGGTTATGTTGAAGAGGGCTTGGACAGAGCCAATGATTATTACCAACTGTTATTAATTGAGCTCTTTTAAAATTAAAAAGCTAACGAAGACACGTCTGTACCGAGAGGTAAAAAAAAAAGCACTTGCAAAATACTATTCGACACAGGATTGACTGGATCACAAGATTCTTCCTCATTCCTGTATTTTTTAATCGAGTTAACGATAGGGAGCAGTGGTGATGTTTGAGGAACAACACATCACAAGAGCTCTGCCCAAAGCACTCTACTCCACCCTTCCCTAGTGTTTTCATAGATTACGTATAGGGGAGGAGTTGTTGTGTGTTTGACCTGTGTGCCTTTTCTGTAGAGAGTTAAAGGAATACGTCGATGTACAAATATTACCTCAATACTGTTGTAAAATTTGATCAAAAACAAAACGTCATTAATATTTTCATAAAGTTAAAGAAAGCAGATTGGTTACTTTCATTTTGCTACTGTAGCACAAGCTGTAAATAGTATTTCTTTCTCAAGAAGCACCCTGCCTTTGACCCCTATAGTAAATAGAGCAAGATGGGAGTGTTTTTTAATGCAGTGCTTCCAGTGTCTAGTACGTTTTTTAAAACAGATAAATTATTGTGCTGTCGGTTGTCTATAAGACTAAGTCTCATATGAGAAAGTGTGTTATTTGTGTGCATGTGTGTGGATGTGTGTGTGTTTGTGTGTGTAGATAAGTGCTATTTAAATAATTTATCAGGGAATGCAGCCTCAGGACGCATTTCCATCTGTATAAACGGTTTGCACACTGACGTGAGGATGTTCTGTTCGTTGTTGTTTTTATTTCTTTTGTGTTATTATTTTTGTACAATTAGTGATGCTTGTCTGTAAACATTTTTACGTAGTTGTACAATGCAAAATGCAATTTTTTATTCATAGCAAATATTTTGGTACATACTTCAGAACAATAAACAAATGTTAAAATATTCAAATGTCTGTTTTATTACAGCAAATATTTACTCAACACACTCAACATTCAAAAAATCATTTTATTCAAAAAATTTAAAACACCTCAGGTTCTGCATTATTGCTCTTATTATGTTACTATGTTTTAGTCTGAAAAATATAAAGTTCTGAAATTCCCAACATGAAAATGATGCAGTTTTTCCTCAGTGATATTAAGGTAGTACGTAGAACGTATTGGGCTTCCTATTGGTTAATCATCATGTGCCAGACCAACCACCAAAATAAAAGTGGTGCAAAAGAAGAAGTAATACACCATGTTTTGGGAGATACACTGATCAGCCAAAAAGGTGAAGTTGATATCTCATTATATTAGATTTGATCTTTTTTCCAGTATATCATTAAAATGGCCTTTTCCACGAGGCATGAAATATTAGGTGATGTGAAGCTTACCAAACATAGGGTTAAATATTAGGCAAAGACAACACAAGTAAACACAAAAAAAAGGATTTTATTATTAAGGGAGAAAAAAATTCTAAACCTACATGGCCCTGTGTGACAAAGTGATTGCCCCCTAAACCTAATACCTGGTTGGGCCCTTAGCAGCAACAACTGCAATCAAGCGTTTGCGATAATTTGCAGTGAGTCTTTTACAGCTGTGGAGGAATTTTGGCCCAAACTCATCTTTGCAAAGTTGATGTAGTTCAGCCACATTGAAGGGTTTTTGAGCATGAACCACTTTTTTAAGGTCATAACACAGCATCTCAAAAATCTATGCCACTCCAAAGTCATTTTGTTTTTCTTCAGCCAATAAGAGGTGGACTTGCTGGTGTGTTTTGGATCATTGTCCTGCTGCAGAACCCAAGTTCGTTTCTGCTTGAGGTCATGAACAGACAGCCGGACATTCTCCTTCAGGAGTTTTTTTAGACAGCAGAAATCATGGTTACATTTATTACAGCAAGTCTTTCAGGTCCTGAAGCAGCAAAATAGCCCCAGAATTTCACACTACCACCACCATATTTTAGTATATGTTGGTATGATGTTCCTTTTCTGAAATGCTGTGTTACTTCTACTCCAGATGTAACGGGACACACACCTTCCAAAAAGTTTAACTTTTGTGTGGTCAGTCCACAGATAATTTCCCCCAAAGTCTTAGGAATCATCCAGAAAATTGAGAAGATAAATGTTCTTTTTTGGTGTTGGTTTTCATCTTGGCAGTGTGCTATGCAGGCCATTTTTGCCCAGTCTCTTTCTTATGGTGGAGTCATGAACCTGAGGCAAGTGAGGCCTGAAGTTCTTTGGATGTTACTGTGAAGTCTTTAGTGACCACTTGGGGTGCACTATAACCTTTTCCAGACTGATAGATCTCAATTACTTTCTTTCTAATTTGTTCCTGAATTTCTTTGGATCTCTGCATTATGTCTAGCTTTTGAGGATCTTTTGGTCTACTTCACTTTGTCAGGCAGGTCTTATTAAAGTAATTTCTTGATTGAGAACAGGTGTGGCAGAAATCAGGCCTGGGTGTGGATAGAGATATTGAACTGTCACCATTGTCACCACAGTCAGAGCTGCGTAAGCCAAGATTCTACTGAAAGAGTATCTTTTATAATATCGCTGTGTTTTGATAACTCTAACAGTCCAGGGTTACCCCTAGGCAACTGTATAGTGTGCAATTTCTATCTTGTTTGGTAAGAACCACAATCTAACTAGGTCAGGTGCACAGCAAACTAAGCGCCTGAGGTTTAAATGTGGCAAACCTCCATCAAAATGTAACACACAGGTGCACCTGATGTACTACCTGTGCATGATTTGAGCCATTTTTATTGGGAATAAAGGTGGATGTGTCTTAGTTTATTATTCAGGTTTGTTTAATTTCATTATATTACATTAAACATTCATATGTCCAAAAATGTTAGAGAGAGAGAGAAAGAGAGAAAGAGAGAGAGAGAGAGAGAGAGAGAGAGAGAGAGAGAGAGAGAGAGAGATTATTTTTTAAAATTTGTCCTGATGTTTTGTAATGTGATCGTTCTCTATTTTCAATTGCTGTAAAAAGCATATTTCTACAGTAGTCGATCAGTAAAATTTTATTTTATTCAATTATTTTTCACCCATACAGTAAAGCTGCAGCAACATTGCTTATCAGACATTACTTTTCATTGGCCCATTAGCCTTTAAGAACAAGTTTAGGTGAAAGGTGGGGTTATGGTGAACTAATCAACAAAGAACACATTACTCAGAACTTATAAAATATATATTCTTAGGTAAGACATTGACACACAAGAAAATAAGTTAATTTTGCCATCTATTCCTCAAGTGCCAATCTAGGCAAATGCCAGTTGGAATGTTTTTGCACATTCCCTAAGCCTGGATTGACAAAAAACATTCCCTCAACTTCCCTTCAACATTAGAAACCCCCTCCAGAATTAACAGGTATGGGGTTGCCTATAACTATAAGATTATATAAACTATAAATATAAGCAATTCAGTGCTGCTTGGAAAGATCCACATATTTTCTGGTACACATAACCATATTACCTAAGCCAAGGAAGCAGCAGATATTAGAGAGAAAGCTTCTCAATGTTCCTGTGAAGATACTTCAGAAGTCCAAAGTCAAGAAAAAAAAATACTACACTGGCTAGTCCAGTGGATGTCTCTGTAGTCGTTTACTTGGCAGAAGAACCTACTAACAGCACAGAACATGAGTGGAATATCAAAACAATCCTGATAATCCAAATTTAATCCGTTATTCCATCTCCATCATCAGAATCCATGTAAAGTTTGATCACTTGACACAACTTGAGGAAATAAGAAACTCAATACATTTGGCCAGACTTTTACACCATTTGTTGGAACAAATTCCTACACTCAATCTTCCTGAAGAGCTTACCATGCATTATGTGGAGGCTGACGTCTGGAATATGTGTTTTTCTTACAGTGAGGACTTCAATTGCATTACTCCTCAGCATAGACAGTAGTGCACATTAAAACCAAGCCATAAGAAACACAGCACAGCAGGCAGTGTTTATGCTGATCCTCAGATCCTTCATATCTGCACATGAAATTAACTTATAATGTGCATCATCCAAAGTCTACTTCATACATTATTCTTGAATAAAACCCAATTTCCTGTAGTGTACAACATTCCACAGGCGAACTGCTCATGGTGGTCATACCACCCTGCATGCAGACTGAATTAGACTACCACATTATATACGAATAGTAGCTATAATTTCATGAGGCCGAACGCACTGTCTGGTTGGTTTTATTTCAGCATTGAGGTCACTAATAAAGGGTTTATAGCAGACTGTCAAAACTTTAACCTTATTATTACACATTTGACCACTGAATTCTTGACCTTGGTGAAAGTTCTGTTGTAT
Organism: Lepidarchus adonis; assembly: GCA_037576955.1. Lineage (NCBI taxonomy): Eukaryota > Metazoa > Chordata > Actinopteri > Characiformes > Lepidarchidae > Lepidarchus > Lepidarchus adonis. Next base: position 4,079,125 of record JBBIGC010000152.1, on the reverse strand, counting down.
AGACATAACCGTGGTTGGCAAAATATGAAATCTGAAATAACTGGCACAGAAAATGTTCACAATTTTATTAGTTTGACAGAAACGCATCAATTGAATTAAAACATAAAACCACATTGCATGGTAAATGCCTTTATAAAGAACAAGCCTGCATAGCTATTGATTTTTAGAACCTTTAAGCTTATCAATATCTTATTGGGCTTTAACATGAACGCTTCTTCTTTTCATCAACCCTAACGATTCTGGAAAAATGTTATTCAGAGGTCTGCTAAAGTTTTTCATTTGGAAATATCAACTCCCCGCCGGGCCATACTGACATATTTTTGGCCTTGCACAGCAACTGGGAACGTTCTTTTATTAACATAAAAAACAAAGGCAATAGCAATAGTAGTTCTGATTTATTTGCTTACATAGATGAGCCAGGAGATGTGCCACTTTAACCAGGCTGTTGGACTGCAACACTAAACCTTATGTGAACTGAAGTTTGTTATGAGCACAGAATTGGTTATTTCAGGTTTGCATTTCTAATGAAAGACAGATCTTGGAAAATGTGTGTTTTGGTCTAAAGACAGAACCCCAGGCTCTGCTGGCTGGTTTGTTTTTAGGTGCCTTAGGAACAGTTGGTATTGGTAGGAATACTGTGATTATAACTGAAAGCTCAGATTATTTAGTCTGTCAATCTTATCTCATCACCACAAGCAAAGATCCCTGAAATGAATCACCTAGTTTACTTCCACACTGAAAACCTGGATAACAAATGAGACCAAAATATAACTTTTTGATTTAAATGAGAAGTGGAATGTTTGGAGAAAATAAATACTGCATTCCCACATATGAATGGTATCCCATTTGTGAAAAATGGTGATGGTAATATCATAGTCTAGGCCAGGATAGCCTGCCATCATTAACGGAACAACAAATATGGAATTATACCAGAGAACTCTAAAGGGAACTATCAGGATATTTTTCCCAGAACTGAATTTTAAGAGAAAGTTGAACATGTTTCAAAACAACAACCCTAAGCCCTGATCTCAACCCAATAGAAACGTGGTTGAAGAACCTGAAGTGAGGACTTAATTTGAGGAATCTCATCAACATCGCACCTCAACCTGTTTTATGTGGCTGAATGGGCAATTCACCCAACAGTCATAAAAGTGTTCACACACAAAAAAAAAAAAGACCTATGAACACCTGTGTGTTTTTGCAACAGCCTTGGACATGGATATTTAATTTCCCTTTTAACAATACTGGGAGATTCAACTGCCCAAATTAAGGAAAGACTTTTCAAAATCATCTATAAAATGTAATTCTACATTAGGACATAATCTTGGCAATTAAAATGGCTCAAATCACACACCGATCTAGCACATACAGTAAGGTGCACACGTTTAGAACATTGTTATTTTGAAGGAGGTCTGTCCTATTTAAACCTCAGACATTTAGTCTGGTGTGCTCCTGACAGTTGAGGTGAGAGTGAACACCATAGTGAGATCAAAAGAGCTGCCTGAGGCCTTCAGAATGAATATTGTAGCAGCTTATACGTCTGGTAAAGGATTTTAAAAGATCTCAAAAGAATTTGCAATCAGCCATTCCACTCTTTAGAAAATAGTCTACAAGTGAAGGACTTTCAAAACAACTGCCAACATTTCCAGGCCATCCAAGTAAGTTCACCCCGAGAGAAGACCACAAGATGATAAAAGAAGTCTCCAAAAAAACCATCAGGGGACCTACAGCAGGCTCCTGCTACTGTTAATGTGGAAAGCGCATGGATTAATTTGTGTTGTTTACCTGTTAAATTAAATCACTTTCTGTTCCAGAGATAAATAAAGACAATATTAGACATCAGTATGTGAACATTTCTTAATAAAGAAAATAATATTCAATGGGGTGTCACATGACTGTACATGCACATTGTTATTTTTCTTTACAGATCCATGCATTTGTAGAAACATCATTGCTGGACGTGTGCACATCACAAATTAATTGTCCTTCAAACTGCAGGACAGGAACTATGTTGTACCACATCCTAGAAAAAATGAAGACAGCGAAGTTAAGATTAGAGTTCTATGGAATATCCAGGTTTATCTGCGTCTGCACACATTTCCTGAGGTTTCTGTGTTATACAGCACCAAAATAAGCTGTTCCTTAATGAAATGTTACAAAAATAATATTCTGAACAGTTTTCATTAAAAAAATATATTATTACACTCCATACATGCACAATGTTTCATGAATTTATTGATACACTGAAAGCACACAGCAGTCGCTTCACAACATACTAATTTCTGTTGGACATACAATGTAATATACATACTAACTATACAAACAAACACTTGTTTACTTGGTTCTCTGAGATATATGTCAGAGAGGGAAAGTGTGACTATTCAACAGAATCGCCAACCCAAGGTGAACATTTAATGTAAACTGTCTGCGGAAAAACAAAGGAAGCAAGAGACTGATCATTTACTATTCATTAAGGTTCTGGCATAAGATGAGAGGCCAGAGTTAAAAGGAAGTGGCCCTAGCTTTTAATTTCCTGGAGTGAGCAAGCAGAGTACCTCCTCAGTTAAACAGAGGTCTGTAATTCATGCACTCCAAACTGCTGATTCTCTATTGGTTGCAAATGTGATGATCAACAAACAGTGAACATTTCTGTCCAATTTATCAGACATATATGAAGATTGCAGCTGAAAACATGTTGCAAGAACTCAGATGTGTGAAAAAGCAGAAAATGGAGCAAAAATCTTAATATAATAGAGGTAAATGTAGTATGTCCTTCCATGTGTACAGATCAAGATTTTTAGATCTTTTCTTTGTAATAGATGTATAGGTAGTTTTTATTTTAATTTATTTACTTATAAATGTGTATTTAAGTGAACCTCCATGTATATTTGTACATATTTGATATATTTTACACTTTCTTTACAAATGCACCAAGGTGGGGGCTGTGTGAAATGGCATTTCAATACACTGTGTACTCTGTATACTGTTGTATTGACAATAAAACTCTCTTGAATTTTGAATCTTGTAAATTGGAGGAGAAGATTCAGAAGTTTCCTTAAGAAAACCCCCCATACTGTAATGTATTGTAAATGTATATCTATGCATAAGCTCTGCATGTACAGAATAGGGTCGTGATATACCGGTATTGACAATAACAGTGTGATTTATTTTTAAATAATAATACTGACATTGTGTTTTTAATACACAAATGATACTATAAGTCTTGTTTTTAATACACAAATGATACTATAAGTCTTGTTTTTAATACACAAATGATACTATAAGTCTTGGGCCAGTTATTCACACTGTATTGCTGCAGTGAAACAGTTACAATACATTTCATTAAGTCAATTTTATTTCTATAGCACTTGATGTCACAATGTCTCTTTAAAAGTTCTGGGTCTCAGCCCCTAATAAGCAAGCTGAGGATGAGAGACACAAGGAAAAGTGGGAGGAACCCACCATCTTCTGGTTAACACTGGATAGCAATAATAAACAGAGAGTCTGTGTATATAGAGGTGCCATCATATAGCTTAAGAAATGTATCCAGAATACGCATATGAAGTTTATAAAGTACAGTACATGGAGATGGTCTGCAGTTGAATTAGTCTAGGACAGGTGAGCAGGAGGCCCCAATGATGCATGATCTGGTTGAAAGTAGAAGAGCAGTTCCTAGTGCATGGGGCCACAATGACTGTCAATCAAATAGGTTTGCATTAAGCAGTAATTTTGTTCTGTTTGCATTTCCTTTCCTATATTCATGATGAAGCATCATTTAAGAGGCAAGACAAAGAATTCAGATCATTTAACAGCCTTTGGGTGAGTGTGCTTATTATATATTATACGATATATAGACATTGTCAATGTCCATTAACTGTTTTTTGTTGATATTCATTATAAACACATTATATAAGCTGCTGCATACAATTTATTTGCTCTTTCACAAGAGTTCATTCATCCAGACTGTGTATTCAGTTTGGGTTGTGAGGAAGCTAAGGCCGAACCCAGATGGCTATGGGACAGGGCAGGGTTCACCCTGGACAGGAGGCCAACCTATCACAGGGCAACACAGAGACAGACAACCACTCACACACATCCACACCTATGGGTTATTTAGAGTTGCCAGTCAACCTGAACCACAAGCCTTTGGACAGCAGGGGGGTGCTAGAGCATCTGGAGGAAACCCACACAAACACAGGGAGAGCTAGCAAACTCCACACACAGCACCTGAGGCTGAGCCGAACCCAGAACCTTTTTGCCATTAACCACAGCACCACTGTGCTGCTTCTTGCACAAGAGTTCCACAATAAAATTCCAGAATCTGAACAGAACAGATCCAGGCCAGTGGCGACACAGAGAGCATCTACCTACTCACACAAAAAAGGGTTATTTCAGTATTTTAACTCGTCTTTGGAAAAGTCCCTAAAATTACTGAGATGTTGCCTGAAGCTGCTGTTGTGAAACTGAGTTTTTTACACATCTGACTGTAATTTGCTGCTATTGCTTTAATGTGTGTCATGTGTGTCTGACAGTAGCATATGAAAACAGATACAGCAGCATACAGGTCAAACTGATAGAAACAGTATAAACAAAACAGCTCTGAATCTGCATTGTCTTTAACATTTACATTTACATTTACAGCATTTGGCAGACGCTCTTTTCCAGAGCGACGTACATGGTGAGCGGTTGGGGGTTAGGTGCCTTGCTCAAGGGCACTTCAGCCTGCTGAGAATCGAACCTGGGACCCTTCGGTCACAAACCCACTTCTCTAACCATTGGGCTATGGCTGCCCCCAACAAACACTTAAAGAGCCAGAATCGGGTGGAAAACCAGAATATTACTACTACTACTATTACTACTACAACAATTACTACTATTACTACTACTACTACTACTACTATGACAATTACTACTGCTACTATTACTACTACAACAATTACTACTACTACTACTACTACTATTATTACAACTACTACTACTATTACCATTACTACAACAATTACTACTACTACTATTACTACTACAACAATTACTACTATGACTACTACGACAATTACTACTACTATGACAATTACTACTACTACGACAATTACAAGTACTACTACTACTATGACAACAACAACAACTACTACTATTACTACTGTTAATACTACTACTACTATTAATATTACTATGACAACAACAACTACTACTATTACTACTACTACCACTATGACAATTATTGCTACTACTACTGCTGCTGCTGCTACTTCTACTACTGCTACTATTAATAATACTCCTACTACTACTACTTTTACTACTACTAAGGCTACTTCTACTCCTATTACTACTACTACTTGTGCTACTTCTACTACTACTATTAATACTACTATGACAACAACTACTACTACTACTATTAATACTACTACTACTATGACAATTACTACTACTACTACTACTATGACAATTATTGCTACTACTACTGCTGCTACTTCTACTACTGCTACTATTAATACTCCTCCTCCTACTTCTATTACTACTACTACTAAGACTACTTCTACTCCTATTACCACTACTACTTGTGCTACTTCTACTACTACTATTAATATTACTACTACTCCTAATTTCCTAGTACTACTATTACCCCTATTATTACTAATATTATTATTTTAAAATTATATTATTATTACTATTAATATTACTATTATGAACAAATGTAAATGTAAAATGTACTACTACTACTACTACTACTACTACTACTGTTACTACTACTACTACTTCTACTATTACTAAAGTCTAAATATCCAGGAAGTGTCAAAATACAGAAAAGTACAAAGTAATGCAAAGTCTGTAATCATATGTGATAACATCAGGCAAGGTCAGATCCAAAAGACAAGGCTTGTAAGAAAAATGTTTGGTAGGTTGGCAAGGCAAAACTATTTTTCTGTTCAATATGCAGGTGAGGCTGATCTGTGTAATCGTTCTTGAGTTTTAGATTTACAGACTTTTACTCTACGGATCTCAGAGTTTTACTTTTATAAAACAAATATTAGCTCCTCCTACAGGGTCATTAACAGGTTTGCTCCCAGCTACCATGGAACACTGATCACACAGATCACTCAGATCACACTGATCACACTGATCACTCAGATCAGTGGATGAACAGCACTTGGAGATTTCAGTGGAATTAAACACCACTGCAGAGTTTTCTTATTTTTTCTCCCTCATTGGTGGAACAAGCTGCCCAGCAGAATTAGAACTGCAGTCTCTCACACCCACCTCAGCGACTAAATCTATCAGACACATACACATTATGTTCTAGCACCTGCTATCTGTTTTTATTGACTAAGAGGAAATGTGTTGGCTTTTATAGTAGCAATTACATCTGTGTTGTCCTGCAGAGATAAAATGCTTGATTATTCCTACTGTACACCCTGGAAGTAGTTTTGAACAAAAGCGTCAGTAAAATGAATACATAGAAAATGTTAAATAAATGTGACACTGAAAATGTCCTGGCCAATAAAGCCCACTGCAATCATCTAGAGGAAATTTCATGAATAATTACACCACTCAGAATATTCAGAATATATGTTTAAATTATATATAGCCATCAAATACGCAAAATTAAAATGAAATTTTATCAGCTACATTGATACAGCAGTGTCAGACTGGAAACATTAGATTGTTTCAACTGAGGAGCAAACTCTGGAAAGAACACCTATGACGTTTGGTGAAATCTGCTCATCGTCACTGTCTCCCCATACTCCCATCAGCAAAACCAGCTCAACATTACACTACAGCATCAACAAACAGTAACTCCTCCCTACCAAAGAAACAGGGTCTACGGAAAATACACTGAATCTGAAAGGTCAGTGAAGGGCCTTTAAGGAAGGAGGTAATTTTACATGCTTCTCCTTTTTCAAAACACAGATGTTGGCTCCTATTTTTGGTGGTAGACCATATATGTTCAAGTGTGACATGGAGTCTCTAAAAATGCATGGTGCTCAAACACTGGCTGATGGACTGCCTCTGAACTGTCACACATCAGTGAAAGGAAGTCAGGAGCTTCAGCAGGGAATGTATGGCACCCACAAACAATTTCACAGTGTCCTCAAGGATGTGTGAAATATCAGACTTCCCTGTTACATACATAGACCCCGACACAGGCTGCAGCTTCGCGTGAGAGGCGCCAATATTACACCTAAGGGTGTCGACTTCCTTTTTTTCCTGTTCAAACTCAAATAACAAACTATTTAAAAAGTGTGCCAAAAATGGTTCTTTGGAGCAATGTTATAAAGCAGTTGTTCTCAAGTCCAGTCTTAAAGTACCACTAGTTTGTACATTTTAGAGTTTAGCCCATCTGATCTAACTAATGAACAAATTAACTCATCTGTCCTGGACGTGTTAGCGTTGGGAAAACAGCAACATGTACTGGTGTCAAAGACACTGACTTAGAAGAACCTCTACATTCATTCATTTTCCAAACCACGTATTAATTTTGGGTTGCAGAGGTGTGGACTGTGGGCACAAGGTTGGGTACACCCTGGACAGGAAATCAGGTCATTCAAAAGCAACACTGAGAACCACTTTGGGTTCTCTAAACACCTTCCACTTTGGCCAATTAACAGATGTAAAGGTATTATAGCATGTAAAGATTTTTCCAAGAGCTGCATATTGACTCAGGAAACATTGAAAAACCTTTATTTCCAAAGGAGTGTGTGAAAATTAGGCTAACTGTATATTGTGTGTTTCTTTTATTGTGATAACGAACAGTCAAAAACATGAAAGCTAATTAAAAACCTGTTAAGGGGTAAAAAAAAGTACAAGCTGGATACATTTCTTCTTTTCTTTGCAACACTTTGAGGAGAAAGACGAGCTGCCAGTGAGAGATAAAGCACAGGACCAATCAGCAGTGAACCTGGTTTCCATGACACTGAATGTTATGAGAATGTGGTGATGTTCAGCCAAGGAAAACCATGTCCCTGGTGTTACTCTCACATTTCTTGCTTTCCGTATGTTTCCATGGCACAGCTTTATTAGCACAGCTTGTTGATATGGCTAAAAAAAATGATGCCAGGATTGAAAGCGTTTTCATCCCTCTCACGGTTTCCACAACTTGTGTTTTTCTTGCTCCTTAGGCCTAAATGTCCGGCCTGTGGGTTGGGAGAGCGTTGTCAACTGAACTGGAGAAATTATCTGACTGGCTTCCCCCCACCACCCACAAAAACACTGCAATTACTCTTGCTGATACAGTATTTGTGGAGAAGACATTACACACATTAAAAATGAGCATCGAGTCTGGTGAAGGAAGTCATTTTCATTTTTCCTTTGCACTATGGACATTTTTTACAGGGCACACAGTTGTTTGCGGCCAAAATTGACCAAAGTTAAATGTGTATTCTTATGAGATCACATCTGGCTCATTAGAGACTAACACTGCATTAGTTGTTGTATGTCCATCAGGCTGAATAACTGTGCTCACTTATGGCAAAAACTAAAAATAAGAGCAATTAAAAAAATAAATAAGTTAGAATATATTCCAATACATATAGACTTGGCTTTTAAAATCTATTCTTTGTTTAATACTGTTTTAATAAAAAAAAATTAATATTCACTGTATGCATGTCATGTATTCATTAGCTTGATGAAGCATAAGGAGTGTAAATAAGGAATATTTGATGTGGAAAATAAATATCTTAATGCAAACTAATTACAAATTATGAAGTTAAAAGGCAATCAGTTATTTAAAGGATAATTCTTTTAAAATTAAACATTCAATATGTCACCAACTGAACCAAAATGGTAAGTGTCCAAAATTGGAATCTGCACAAAATCTAGCAAAAGTCACTAATTGTGCTAAAAGACTGTATGCCTTAGTCAATGATACGGTTCACTTAGTCGTTCAGACATGTGGTTTGCATGATGCTAAACAGTGGGATATTCGCTTCCATTGCTTTGTAGTTACACTAGTTTCATAGTTCCAATACAAAGAAAGAAAACACCAAACATGTCTTAGCTGTAGAGTAAGGAGAAAATTGTGCTAAACTTTGTAACACATTTGTCAGAATTCATTGTTTCAGAACACAATACGTGTCTTTGCAAGAGGCCACAATACATGTTCATTTCATGCTGACACTTGCTGCGCTACCTCTGCAATTTCACCTTTTCTTTTGGCAGTGTGGAGGTACAGAAGGGGCAGTGAGTCCGCGTGAGGGCTGGTGTTGGATTGCTCGTAGCCCCATTTCACGAGCACTCCTGGCCAGACCAGACAAAAGACCCACAGAAACTAGAGCCCCCAGTGCACTCTCAATAAGCTCCTTTACTCCCCCCGGAGCAGCGATCGCAGCATACACCTCCAACAGGGCACAGGGAGATGGGTTAATGTGATAGTAGTGGAAACAAATGCAAACTCATGCACTCACCCACACAGAACATGTCTCATACACATGGCAGATAATAATAATAATAATAATAATAATAATAATAATAATAATAATAATAATAATAATAATAATAACAACATGTACATAATATATTCACTTTTATGTGTATTGTTCAGGAAACACTTGTCTTGGAAGCGTATGAAAACAATAAAACACAATAACACTTTTTGGGTCATTTGCTAAATGCTGAGCAGTAGAACTTTTGGACTTCCTGTTTCTAGAATTAGTTCCATCTAACACAATGGCTTTGTTTGAATAGCTACTTAACCTGAGCTGAAACAAACACTTACTTCACGGCACCGTTCAGAACATCCACTGTTCCACTTCTTAACTGATTCTCAGTGGAGAAATGTACTGAAATAGAATAGCACATCCTTTGTGCCCTCTTTGGAAAGCCCCTATTTGCATAGCATTGTGTGGATCTGATTAATAACAGAGACTCGCAGAAAAAGGCAGGTGCCAAAAACATACACTGATTTCTGGACAAAACAGTAAGCTAATCTTGAACGTTTGGGTGGACTGTAATTGAGGGATATTAAAGCTGATGTGCAGCGTGTAAGCAGTAGACCTTTGATCTTTGGCAGAGGCAGATCAAGCTTGAATTGTATCCAGATCTTTCTACAGAGCAGCATTGAACAATAAGGGTGGAATGGTAAAATAGCTGTTTGGCAGTCAAAAACTCCTATTATGGAAAAAACAAACTGCAACTACCATTATGTAACATTTAGCATCAGTCATCATTATGTGTCTCTAGGCTAGTGGTATTTTAACACACCCACCAAGCAGGAGTACAACTGATTCTACTAAAGCACATAGCAACAAATCATATCTTCTGCCACTTTGTTTGGAATAAAAACCTGCAGACAGCTCAGCCCTTTATGGATAACCTTTGTTCTTGGTGACTTCAAAATCACAATTGCACAAAATCTGAAACTTTAATATGATCATGTGATTAGTGCAGCCGTGGCCTAATGTTTAATGAAGTTGGTTTTTGTGTCGTGGGTTTTACCCAGCAGGCTGATGTGCTCTTGAGTAAGGTACCTAACTCCCACCTGCTCCCTGGGTGCCGGTACAGCGGCTGCCCACAGCTCCAGGTGTGTGCTCACAGCCTTGGATTGGTCAAATTGAGAGAACGTCCCCTTTTTGTACATTCTCAAAAACAAATTCTTATATATAGATTCCATTTGCTTTTATGGTTAGAGTAGAAACTGTAGTGTTATGGAGTGTAATATTTAAAGCACATTATTAACCTGTTAAAACGGGTAAATTACAAAGAAGTACAGACTTCCATGTAATTAAAATAGCTGCAATTTTAACAAATTTCACAACCATTGATACTTGTCTAGAACCTTTGCTGCTAGACTTTTTTTGTTTATTTAAGTGTTGCGTTGATATGCATATTTAAGCCATGCAGAAATTATATAAACATGTTGGCTTTGTTTTTATTTTTTATTTTACACATTAAGTCCTTCTTTCATGTACTTTCATTCCTTTCCAAAGTTCATTCTGCTGCATGAATGTATAATTGCTCTTTACTTTATAGAATGAGAACACCTGTCAAAAACACACTGCACTAGTACAGGTGTGTGGCTTAGTTAGCTAAGTACAGCAATGGGCCAGTTGACTTCAAAGACGTCTAAAACAGGGAGGTTTGGGACTCTCTGCGTTTGCCCTAACTCCGTACCTTCTCTTACCCCGCCCTGCTGTATGCCAGACAGCCAAACAGAACCGCGTCACAGTCGGCTCTGCTTTAACATATTTTTCTACAGGTTTTTCCAAAGCCAGCAATTATCCATCTAATTACTAGCATTCCTAGCAGACTAGTCTTCAGAAAGCAGCAGACTGAAATCCTTATTCTGAGTCCTGAGCTCAAGGTGTTATGCTGTCACACAGAGAAATTGGAATAATGTGGGGAAAACAAGGAAGCCTAGTGATTAAATGGGGGCATTCATTGCTGCCAAGTAGGGTCGCTTGGTTGTGTGTACTATTGACAATTACAGACATAGAAGAAAAATACTCGGGCAAGATTCTAAGAGTCTAAGGCTAGAGCTGGACATGGGTCACACAGACAAGAATTCTTCATAATGCCTTTTTTTTTTTACAACAAGCAGTGTATTTACAAGTTAAAGTACCTAATGAATCTCTACAAGTGCTCGTTTGTTTTCAAATGTCCTCACCCCTTGCTGGAATAGGCTGATTTGTGCAACTAATGTTTGAAAAGGCTCAATTCAGAATGTTAGTATGTACTTTAATGAATGCTATTTATTGTGATCTAATTGTTTTTTTTATTTTTATAAAATAT
>JBBIGC010000152.1:4029634-4057266 GCA_037576955.1 Lepidarchus adonis | reverse complement strand
AGTAGAAACATTAGTAATAGTAGTAGCAGTAGTAGTAGTAGTAGAAACATTAGTAATAGTAGTAGCAGTAGTAGTAGAAACATTATTAGTAGTAGTAGCAGTAGCAGCAGCAGCAGTAGTAGTAGTAGTAGAAACATTAGTAATAGTAGTAGTAGTAGCAGTAGTAGTAGTAGAAACATTAGTAATAGTAGTAGCAGCAGTAGTAGTAGTAGTAGCAGTAGTAGTAGTATTTACCAAAGTGAAAAGAAGGGACAGGTTTAAGTGTTGGGCTCTGTAGCACAGCAGCTTTTATTAACAGTGATTCAGAGCTGAAATGAAATACTGCACAGAGACTGGGAGGTGTGTGTACCTGACAGAGCCAAGGCCTCAGCTGACTTCATGCTGGAGTCCAGTGTAAAGGCAGAAGGTAAAGACTCTGCACTGCAGCTGTAGAAAGAGCCACTGAACTGGTAACCTGGACACAGAGCATCAAACATTTCAGCAAACATAATGTAATGCATTATTCTATATTTATTGTCATGTATATATTAGGAATGTGGGGTGTAGGCTGTTCACTCTATGACAAAAATGAATGCTGTTTTCAGAAATGGCACCAAATCAAAATGCTTAAAAGAAACCAAACATAAGGCCCTGAGTTGCATTAAAACAAACAATTGGCAAAAAATCTTATTTACTTAATTTTCTCCTTACCTCAAATGTAGTTAATCTACCATGTTTGATGTATCAAGTTTGCTTTAGTTTTACACAAGAAAATGTAATGTAACAAGTATTAAGCAAGATTAAACAGCCATCATGTCATGTCTAAATCCTTTTTAATTAGACTTGCTAATGTGGTTCTTACCACTGTATGACACTTCTCAATAAAAATGTAGAAAAGTACAAATTCAAGATGGCTGCTATTGGCTCAGTGTGGGTTTTTATTTTTCCATGCACATATATACCCAATTAATAACAACTTGTTATGAAATCATGCAGTATTTGCTCATGAAGCTATAAGCTATGTTGTCAGCTATGAGGCTCCATTTCTGAATATTTTATCAAATGTATCTTCAGTCCAGATAAGTTTCTGTATCCTCTGTGATGTGTGCTCTCGGTTGTATTACTGCATTACAGAACTTTGTTTGTTCTGTTAGTTATATAGGTGTATATATATAGGCACAATATATATCTATAGGTCAGCAGTCTACAGTGCTTCTTGAAAATCCTTTAGAATTTTTTATATTCCTCTCAAATGTAATCACAAAAAATGATGCAATAGTATGTGAATCTCTAGGATTAGCAGTTAATTTGAAAGTAATATTAGGAGTTTTCAGTCAAAGACAATAAGTTGGTGGCCTGTTTTATGAAAAACAAAAGGATCAAGTCTGATTGTCACAGTACATGTGTGGAAGTGTATTGTGACATGAACACTCTGGATTTCATAGTCAGACAAATGGTGGAACATTGAAACCATTGTTACCCTCCACAAGATCACTCAGAAGAAGACTAAATGTAGTCTCATAAAGAAACCTATGGTAACTTCTAAGCATCTAAAAGCCTCCTTTGTTCCTCCTTTGCTCCTTTATTAATGAACATTAGTTCTACCATCAGGAAAACTCTAACCAACATAGCAGGATTGCAAGAAGAAAGCCATGCTCTCCAAAAAAGCATTGCTGCCAATCTAAAGTTTGCTCAGGATCACATGGACAAGCAAGAAGACTATTGCAAAAATGGCTTGTGGATGAATGACACCACAATAAAATATTTGTGAAGAACTGTTATGTTTGGACTGCATTCTAATATAAGAACCTTAGCCAATCTGTGAAACATGGTGGTGGTAGCATCATGATTTGCTGCATTTGGCCCAGGACGGACTGCTATAATTGATGGATCAATTAATTCTGTATGATACCAGAAAATTATAAGGGAAAATTTCATGAATTTAATGAAGCAATTATGTTGTTCTTCCAAAGAATGGTTAAATACATCCTGAAGCGATAGGTTCATCTGAGGAAACCCACCCAACCTCCCAAAATTGAAGCTGTTTTTAATGGAGGAGTGCGATAAAAGTGCCCTGAGCTGAAGTGTAGTGCTGATCAATAGCTACCGAATATATTTAGTTGCAGTTAACAAACTAAATACTGAGCAAAGCTAAGGAAATATACAATGAATACCAAACATGTCTCTGCTCACTCAGTAGACGTGAAATAAGAACATAATGTGTGTAAATCACATCTTAACTGAATAATGGGTTTTATTAATATGCTAACTGTACCTGTATCCCAGCGAGGGGGGTAAGCATTCTGGTTGTAGGGGATGTCTGATATCTGGGGCTTGTCAGAGAGGAAGTCCCGCCAGGTCCTCTCTGCAGGAGAGATGAAGTTGCACACCTGTGCAAAAAAACAAAGCAATCATTCACACACTGACACACACATTTGTATATAAAAAGCAGTGTTAATGAGTCATCACTGTTACCTGATTCGGGAAGGATGCATAGGAGGGGTGTAGGGGGTAACTGGTTGGGCTTGTGTTTGGTGGAGCATCCTCTGAAGATCTAGACCCTACAATGGAAAAATGACCAAAGTTAATTCTTGAAATAAGTGTTTTAAAGCCAAATTTCACTACAGTATAGTGATGTTTTATTTTTTAGATTCTTTTTTCACTGCATGCATGATGTAATGATGTCAAACAGGAACAGGCAGCTAAAGCAGACCACCAGCTATATCAGTAGAGAGCAGATAATATCAAGAGCAAAAATACTCTGATCTGTATCAGCACGTACTGTAGCTTGGCAGGGTGCAGGGTTGGGGGGCATGGTGTTTGGGGGGAAGTTCAGTTGCTTATCTTCGGGGGCCCACTGAGTAGTGATTTGTCTTATCTACCTATGTGTGCAGGTACATTTTGTGCATCCTGGGGCCACTTGCCTTTCTTGGCCCCCTCAGGGATGATTCTGTACACCTTATACGGGTCGGAGATGTCCAGCTGACTGCGCTCCAGCAGTTCCTCAAAGTCATTGCTCTTGTTTAACGCACAACGCAAACGCGTCTTCCAGGTGGGTGGGTCTGGTTTATCGATGCCCTCACGGAATTTACCCTTAAACAGAGCCCAGGCCTGAGGATTGAGAGGACATACATGCAAATTTTTTTAGCACAATGAACTCTGTTTATGGAAAGAGCAGTCATGTTTGCGGCTAATTCCGCTAGCTAGCTAACAGGCTAAGAGGCTCCTCTACTAGACTCACAGGATTAGCAGTTAATTTGAAAGTAATATTAGAGTTAGGAGTTTTCAGTCAAAGACAATCAAGCATAAGTTGGTGGCCTGTTTTATGAAAAACAAAAGGATCAAAGTCTGATCCTCACAGTACATTTGTGGAAGTGTATTGTGACATGAACAATGCAGATTTCTGAGGACCTCAGCTGCCATTCAGGCAACAAATATTTCAATACCATATATAAGAAGTCTGGATTTCACAGTCGGACAAATGGTGGAACACAAGAGTGGTCAACCATCCAAGATCACTCTGAAGAACAAGACTAAATGTAGTCTGCATGGTCATAAAGAAACCTATGGTAACTTCTAAGCATCTAAAAGCCTCCTTTGTTCCTCCTTTGCTCCTTTATTAATGAATATTAGTTCTACCATTAGGAAAACTCTAACCAACATGGCAGGGTCGCAAGAAGAAAGCCATGATCTCCCAAAGAGCATTGCTGCCAATCTACAGTTTGCTCAAGATCACATGGACAAGCAAGAAGACTATTGCAAAAATGGCTTTGGATGAATGACACCACAATAAAATATTTGTGAAGAACTGTTATGTTTGGACTGTATTCTAACATAAGAACCTTAGCCAATCTGTGAAACATGGTGGTGGTAGCAACATGATTTGGACCTCTTTTGCTGCATTTGGCCCAGGACAGACTGGGAGAGGACATACAGTACATTCACAATGCACTCTGTACCATAGATATATCCTGGGAACTAACATGGTTATGGAAAGAGCAGTCATGTTGGTGGCTAATTCAGCTAGCTAACAGGCTAAATTGAATTTTTTTCTTTAGAAAAACTGCAAAAAAAAGTCAAAAATATTCTACAGGTATGCTTTATTGGTTCATATGTCCTTGTTCTTGTAGACTAGTGAACATTTTAAAAAAACAAATAATGACTCCTCAAAATGAAATGCATACATATGGCCAGATGTTGTGCTCTGCCAACCACAAAATGTTCTTCATTTTTTAAATATACCTTTTGTTTAACATTCTATTTAGTTCAAATATAATATTAAAATAATAAATTAATTAAATTTAATTTTAGAAATTAAAAATAATTTCTAAAGCTTTGCATAGTCTTAATCTGAGGGTATGCAGAAATACTGTATAATATGTTTAAAGTAAGGCTCAATTACCAACAGATAAAACAATTGAGAAAACAAAATTAACATATGATGTGTCATGCGATGTGCAGAATGATACTTGATGGGAAGGAGAATCGAAATCCCTCTGGACTGTTCACCAACCTCCACAATCATATTTATCTTTCTTTTTACCTCTCTCTATTACTCTACATCCATCGCTCTATGATTCTCTCTCTATATATCTATACCTTCCTCCTC
The DNA here is from genome assembly GCA_037576955.1 of Lepidarchus adonis. Lineage (NCBI taxonomy): Eukaryota > Metazoa > Chordata > Actinopteri > Characiformes > Lepidarchidae > Lepidarchus > Lepidarchus adonis. The sequence continues at coordinate 4,052,678 of JBBIGC010000152.1, read as the reverse complement.
ACCTTTAATGAATCATTTTCTCTCTTTCTGTGATTAATTTCTGATCCATTTTGGTTCATTTTTAAACATGTACAAACTGATGCTTCTCACGTTTATGATGATATGATGAACATTGTCATAATCAAAGGTCATTCTGTGATAAAAAGAAAAGCAATAAAATTATGGATAATATGAAAGAATTAAGATTGAAATGAATAGAAGTTCTTGATGAAGGCAGATAACAGTACAATGTAACAAGACTTTTTTTTAACTGATCTAAGAGAGGAACCGGTTCCACTGTGTTCTAGATAACTGTGGTGTTCTACAGGATCTCCAGTGCAAAGAAGCCAGAACTCCGTGACTTTCTTGTCTGGTGGCTACTCCCACACCTCAGGTACCCCCACCTTAAACAGTGCTGCGTCCTCGTCTCGGTTGTAGTCCTGTTTGCCCGCGTGCTTCCACGGGATCCTGAACACGCTCTTGTCGTCGTTCTCCCACACCAGGCCGGGGTATTTCCCCGTGTCCACCTGCTCGATCAGCCACTGCCGCAACTTTCCGTTCCCCGAGCTGCCCGTCGTCGCGCGCTCCCCATCCGAGCACATCTGAGGAGGCAGAGAGAAGTTGGCTTAGTCCGGAGTGGACAGGAACGCGACTGGCCAAACGCTGTTTAATGGTGGGTGTGTGAGAAATAGGAAGGACGCGCGCGCTTACCTCGCTGCAGCTCTCGGCCTTTTTCTGCGTGTGAGTGTGTGTGTGACGAGGGTCGCGCGGTTCAAGTCTAGGAGCCACTTTTTCTTAAATCGATTTTGCATGAGGAGGGGCGGGGCTCCGGCTGACGCTGGCGCGCGCACGTGATTGTATACTACTGGACGTCCCGTAAATAAACGCGGTGGCGTGGGCTGGTACATCAAAGGCCACGCGCGGCGGAGCGGGACTTTTAGGCACTATTTTCGGAGCAACTTTTTCTTTGAAATCACCTTCACAGAACAGTGGTGGAACCGTAGACTTGTCTGAAAAACAATAACGGTTTTCACAAATGTATAAAAACAATAAACATGAATATTACATGAAGATGGCTATAGATTCAGTCATGCTTGACAGTTTTTTTCTATGGTTCTGCATAGGAATCTCAAAACTGATACAAATATACATTTCAAGGATTTTTGAACATGAGTCCAGACTGGAATTCATCCTTTCTATGGATGAAACAAGTTTATGTCAGGCAATATTTTGGTGACCAGAAGGGCCCATATGGGTAGTGGCAGGAACATCCCAACGCCCTACTTGTGGTTTGAAGTTTACTGCAGGAACCCACTCACTCATGCTGAGAAGGGCCCACTGTGGTTCACATGTTCCCTAGAACTGCTCCACCAGCTCCCTGTACCTTACACTTTTTTTGCATTAGCTGGATCTGTTGCTCCAAGCTATGGCTTCTAGCTGCTAGATCTGGAATCTTCATTTCCTTCTGCTCATTGTTGTTGTCTGTTGGTAAAAGGTGGAGAATGGGTTCCCCTTCTGAGTCTTGGCTTCTCCCAAGGTTCTTCCTCCAGCTTAGTGAGTTTTTCTTTGTCTTGCCCTCGTCTTGCTCAGTAGGGGCTTGGACCCGTATTCTGTAAAGCTACTTTTAAAAAGTGCTATACAAATTAAATGGACTTGACTTGGTGGCTTAGAAGTTCGGACCCTGCCTTTGGGATCAGAAGGTCGCAGGTAAGTCCCAGCCCAGGCACCATTGAGGTACCATCCCACTACACTGTTGATGTTGTTGATGGGTTAAATGCAGTGCTCATGTTTCGTTGTGGTGCACAATTTGTAGGACTGATTGACAAATTGTCACAGTCACATTATTATATAACAACTATATAACATTATTATTCCTGATGAAATAAAAATAATCCAGCAATAAGTTCCTGAGTAGCAAAAGTATATGAACCTCTAAGATTAACAGTAAATTTGAAGGTGAAATTAGTTCATTGTTATCAAATAATGGGATGACATCAGGTGCGAGTGGGGCTTTTATTTTGTTTAAATTAAGGTACCAGGACATATAAAGGTCTTTACAACACATGTTTTTTGGAAGTGCATGATGGGACAGACCAGTGTCGGTGCTTACCAGGCTAGAAAAGCATCTCTAAGTGAAAGACCAAACAGGACCATTGTTTCTCTCTCCAGGAGTGTTTGACCAACAAAGCCAACAAATGTGTGTAATAGAGGTATCAACACAACACATTACATTCCACTATATTCCAAACTAAGAAATTCATTCATCCAGGCCAGGACAGCCTTCTTAATTTTCAATTTATGCTAGTGAATTTTAAAGGAACGTTTCAGAACATGGGTCTGTAAATTGAATCTCTGGGTCATGCAGCAAAATGATGACTTTATGAGCATCAAAGAATGGTTAAATCAAATCAAATTTAAATTTTATTTGTCACATACACAGTCATACACAGTATGATGTGTAGTGAAATGCTTTTTGCGACCACCCGTGACCCCCAGATACATAAACACAAGTTAAAAACAATCTAAAGCAATTTAAGAGCAATTAAAAAGCAATATAAGGGCATGCAACAATAACAACACTAAATAGAGCACAAATATTTAAAGCCTTCTAAAGAAATATAAAGAGTATAAGGAATATAAAACCTTAACAAACCTATATAAAACCTATATAAAACCCTACCAAACCTATTCAGTATAAACATTATTCAATATAAACAATATAACAAATGTGCAAATGATAAACAAATATGCAAATGCTAAAACAAATGTGCAAATGATAAACAGAGGAAGAGGAAGTGGAAGAATAAATTAAATGTTTTTGACCCAAAAGAAATATTGTGGGGCTGAAGTGAGGAAGTGAGTTGATGTTAGAAAATCCATCAACATCCCAGAGTTGAAACTGTTCAGTAAAGCGGAATGGGCTACAACTCCTCCTGTTCAACAGTTCTTGGAAACATTAGGATGCATTTACATTTAGGAGTTGTGTTTATAAGGGTAAAGATAAATCAAAATATGATGTTTTATAGTCATATATGCAGAAAATTAAAAAATTCAGAGGTAACACAAACTTCCAAGCACCAATCAGTGCTGAAGAAAACTCTCTAGAACCAATAACATTCAAAAAATTCAAAAACCTTTTCACTTTAAACTCAAACAGTCATTTCGTACATTCTACTTAAAACTACAGGTTTAAATAAGATGTGGATTGTGGAGGCCAGTCTTAAATACTGGGGTAGTAATATGTTATTGCCATTCATGTTAATAAACTAATATTTGTTTTTGTGAACTACAGGCTGAATCTTTACATTCCAGGTAGCTAGAAACCACCTTCTCGTCCCTTCTTTCCACAACAGGAAAAAGCAAAACCATAGAAAGGAATTAACAATGAGTCATGTCTCTGCTGCTTTATTTTCAGACTTTATCTGAGCATATTCACTATTTCCTAAAAATAATTCTAAAAGAAAAAGGAAACAAAAAAATAAATAGGCCGTATAGACCTGCCCTTCTTCTAGTTGGCTGAAAAGGGAAGTTCCTTTACTCTGCTACTGAAAGTGGAACATTTTGCTTGTTTATTTCTTCTAGGCCCAGCATTACTGCAAGTGTCTTAAACCCCAAAAGATTAATGTTCCCAGATTCATATACAGGAGGGTCTTCGACTTACGTCGTACTTGATTTACGAAGATAAAAATAATAATAATCATAATTAATGCACATATTTACTGTCATGTACAGTAGTATGTAGTTAAACTGAACGAGACAAGCACATGCAGTGTGCGTAAGCCTGTGTGTTGGCACAGATGGGAAGAGAAACAAATGTATTGGTGGGTGAGATGGGGGGTTAATAGTGCACTGTGCTGTGTTTCCAATGTGTTTACTGCTGTGGTGTATGTTGAAGCATTAAAAAGAGCATTTCTATATGGAACAACGTTTCCTAAATGCTTCACTATAATATGAGACCGTTTGTGCAAATTGCTGTTAATAAAGCACAGTGCTGTTTTATAAAGCCTCTGCAGCATCATTACATGCATGAGATCCAACATCAAAATTTGAGTTACTTCACACTCAGAAAAACCAAACCCTGACATAACTTGAGAACCCCTGTATATGTTCTGTGTTGTTTTTTCCACTTATGGCCCTTTAAGACTAGGTGATTTGAATAATGGGCAGTGGTGGCCTACTGATTAGGACCTTTCCCTTGTGATTCGAGGATCACAGCTTCATGTCCCAGTGAGGTTCCCTTCAGAATCAGAATCAGAAAAACTTTATTGTCTCTGAGGAAATTGCTTATGCAGTGACTGCACATAAAGACAATGACATAAAATAACATTGTATGATAAAAATACAAAGGTGAGGTAAAGCTACAGGTAAAGACTAGGGTGAGATAAGAATAAAATTCTGTGATAGAGACTGTGATTTTAATGAATACAATAAAATAAGAATAGAATAAATAATAATAATTTCATTATGTCCAGGTGGGTAGTGAGTATATTGCACATTGTGGTTGGTGATGAGCAGCAGGTAATATTGTAATATTGTTATGTTCTTTGTTGTGAGAGAGTTATTGTATGGATGAGTGACAGTGGGAGGAGTTAAGGAGTCTGATGGCTGTGGGGAGGAAGGATTTTCTGTGGCGTTCAGTGGTGCATTTCAGACTGGTCACTCTATTGCTAAAGATGCTTTTCTGCCCCAACACAACACTGTGCAGTGGGTGATCAGCTTCCTCGATAATAGACTGTAGTTTACTCAGCTCCTCTGATCTACCACAGTCTCCAGATTGTCCAGTTCTGCTCCTACAACGGGAGCTGGCCTTCAGTTTCTGTTCCTATCGGCTGCTTTCAAAATGTTCCCCCAGCACACAGCGGCATAGAAGAACCACTGGCCACAACTGATTGGTAGAACATCTGTAACATGGTGTTACAGACCCTGAAGGACCTCAGACTGCGCAGGAAGTGCAGTCTGCTCTGACCCTTCCTGTATGTGGCCAGTGCTTTCTGTGACCAGTCCAGTTTATTGTATATATGGACCCCCAGGTACTTCCTGTACAATCTCCATCTCTACCCCCCTGATGGATATGGGGGTGACAGGAGATTGAGATCTTCTCAGGTCCACAACCAGTTCTTTAGTTTTGCTGAGGTTGAGCAGCAGCTGATTCAGCTCAGACCATTCAACAAAACTGTCCATCACTCTCTAGTATTCCCAATCATCACCGTTCCTGATACATCCAACCACAGCAGAGTCGTCAGAGAACTGCAGGTGGCAGCCCTCTGTGTTGTAGCAAAAGTCAGTGGTGAAAAGTGTAAAGAGGAACGGTTCCTTGTGGAGCACCATTGCTGCAGAGAACTGTATCAGACAAACAGCCTGGAAGCCGCACGTACTGTGAGCACGATGCTGACCTGCAGCGCTGCTCCCTGGGTGCTGTTGCCCCACAGGTGGATGGGTTAAATACAGGTTACATTTAGTTGGTGCACTTTGTGTGATGGGGTGTGTTCACAATACCAGATAGTCACTTTCACTTTACTGTTGCGCATCATTCAAAATGCAGTTTCGATTTTTAGAAACTTCAGTATGAAAATGTTAATAAATGATAAGCACATGCATTTTTTAAAATCATTAATAACAGTCCATTAAATAGTTTAACAGTTTCCAATTTTCACTTTTCAATGGGTCTGGCTTTTAAAAACAATAGATTTAATGGTATTTTCAATAGATGGATGATACTATTTACTTATTTTACTCTTACTAGTTTCACTAATGAAATATTAAACATTAAAACTTGTAAAACTATTGTATCCTTTCACCTATGCAATGAAGAGAAACTTGTTCTCATTTTCGTCTTTATTTTGATCTTTTCTGAGTGAAGTAGAAGTGCACCATCATCTGGAAAAGAAAGAAAGAATCTTACACATAGTTCACTTAAAAAACACACTGTTCAGCTATAACACCAGGAGCTCCTCTTTGGGATCAGACCTGATGGGCTAGCCTTCACTTCCTACCTGCATCAATGAGCCTTGGGTGCCCATGATGTTGTTAGCCTGTTCACCTGTTTTTCTTCCTTGAATCATTTTGGTTAGTACTAACTACTGCACACCTGGAACACTCCACAAGACCTGCTGTTCTGGAGATGCTCTGGCTCAGTCATGTAACCATCACAATATGGCCTTTTCCAAAATGGCTCAGATCACAGATTGTTTCTGCATCCAGTGCATCAGCTTCAAGAACTGACTGTTCACTTACTGGCTAACATACCCCAACCCCCTCACTGGTGCCATTGATATGAAGTAATTAAATTGTCAGTGTTGTTCACTTTACCTATACAATATCTCACAATATCTCACATCCCTCACATTTGTAAAATATTTTATTATATCTTTTAATGGTACAACACTGAAGATATGATATTTTGATATAAATTTGCTTTCCCCTCAAAAAAACTCAACACAGCCATTTATGTCTGAACCGCTGGCAACAATAGTGAGTACTATTATATATGTGTGTATATATGAGTATATATGTGAACACACCATCACATCACTGAGGAACCTCAGTGGTGCCCGGGCTGGGACTTGAACCTACAACCTTCTGATCCCAGGGGCTACTAGGCCCCGCACTGACAAAAATGCTACTATTTTATACTTTAAGTAATTGTTGCATGTATGTTTATAAGCATGTGTCACAGCTGTAAACATCAGTAAAAATAGACGACAGTAGAACAGGTCTTCCCGGAACAATACCTGGAAATTCAAAGAATGAGGATGAAGAAAAGACAAACAAATGAGCGAGAAAAACGGATTGTTTCCTTGTCATTCTAACTTGATAACCTGCAAACAATTGAGACTGTCTAAAGGAACCACATTACACCCTGTTTCAGGATTGTGATTTAATAAGGGGAACTACGCTGATGAGTGAGAGTGTCAGATCCACTCAATGCAGCACATACGCACAGTAACATGCGAATACCGCTGTCACTGCAATGCTGAGAGTCATCAATTAATGCTGCTTTCTGACTGCAGGTCCCGGGAAAGTGCTCATAAATGTGTAATGAGTGTGTATGGAAGGTTGTTGTACTTAATGAAGTGGCTTATCCATGTATATTTCCACGCACGCCATGAAAGAAAGTTTTTTTATGCAGATTTGTTTAAGATCCTTTTATGTTTGCTACTTCCACTCCTCCCAAAAACATCAAAAACACTGTATTCTTTTGAACGAAGCCACTTGCCCAAGGAAATGTGACTATGACATTGGCTTGAGTGTTGTACTTCATGGCCTTTAGTCCCTCCATCAATATTGCCACCTGCTGGAAGAGCTGTGAAGTCTGTTCTTCTATGGTTCCTAATGGGCTTTGTTGTAATCTTAATGTCAATATTGAGGAACTACAGTATTTGTCCAGAACATTCTAGCTCTCTGAGTAAACTACAGTCTGTAGTTTAATATCTAAATATTCATGGACTGAGGGAACATTGGCTCCTCAAATGCTCCTCAGCAAACCTTTTGAATCATCACTCCAGTCTAATCCAGTCTAAGCCACCTCAGAATGACTGCTTCACAGACACCCAACGAGGTGAGAAATGATACCTGGATCACATTAATGCTGCAAATGGTGTTTCTGATTTCTCATCAAGTCAGTTCTCATGTCGCTGTGGATGGCATATCAAAACTGTGTGATTTTATTTGATTATTAATTTAAACCACTTAGAATTGGTTCAAAATCGCTGCTGCTAAAGTCTTGTTACATTATGTAGATGATCAATTATTGTCAATCTCTTCTCGATGTCCTCCATGGCGGAGGGTTCCTCCTAGGTGTCTTTCTTCTGTCAAAAATGATTATTTTTATTCTAATCGGGTCTTCCTGTCCTGCTCACTGAATGAACTAATTATAGTATACAGTTCATGTAGGAAATTTGATGTATAGATAAATATCTATACAGATAATGTATAGATACATCAATCAACCTTTTAATAAAGAGCATTAGTTTCATTACATAAAATGACACACATTTGTCCATTATTTTAGAGATTTCTGGACCAGTGGTAAAGTGCAGTTTTGGTTGGCAGCAGTTGACTGATTTCTGGAATATCTTTTCCTCATACAGAGAAGACAGAGCTATATTGAAACAGGAAGAAAGTTGTGTGGAAATATTTCACCCACAATAGAAAATGCAGCAAAGCTTCTAAATGTGTAAAGTAAAACAATAATGGGTCAGTTTTGTGGGGAGGGATAACGTAGCTTTTTAAATATCTTATTCAAATAAATGATCAAGAGACTATATTTACTTTTGCAAACTGTAGTCTTGCTCTAACATTCTGTTTGAAGAGCAAATCTTTTTGCTGTGGAGTCTTCCATGCAGGTCAAATCTCTCTTTCTGATTATGGACATATGCCCTTTCACACTAACGGCTGCAAGAGTTATCTTCTCATCCAGTCATGAAAATCTGGGGCTGTTGGGAAATTCTTTATGCATCAAATGGTCTGTTATTGAGCTGAATTTTCTGGGGCATTCAGTTTTTGACAAAAATGACAGTCATTTGAAATCTGCACTACTTGTAGATGATTTTCCTTACAGTGGAACTGAAGTTATGAGATTAAAAATGAGTATTCCACTGTGAGGAAAATCATCTCTATGTTTTGGTCAACTCCATGTGTTGTGAGACACTATATATATACTATAACATGAAATAAAAAGTTGATATTGTACTTTTATTATACAGGTTCTGTGGAATAAATGAACAAATCACCATTTAAGAACATCTACTACAATATATTAACATAGGCGTACATAATCTACAGTACATATTACACTAACTGATACAATTCAAGTTTAACCACATAAGAATACATCTGATAGGGTAACCCAAGTCAAAAGTTCAGTGGGTGGTAGTTCTCTGTATTTTACAATCAACTCAAAATGAGTGATATTGATCACTGAACACAGAATAACACCATTACAGGAGATGCACCACTCACACTTGTAGACAATATGTCCACCTGGTGAAGAGTAATCTGAACTTTGCTGTGGATAAGGTATCTCTATCTAGTCATGTCAGAGATAAGCAAGACTGGAAAGACAGCAAAATATTTCAGAAACTGTCATTCTCAGTCAAAAGTCAAACCTTTATGCCCAAACAAATCACTTGAGGCAAGGGAAGCAGCCGCAGAACATTTTCTTAAATGGATTGTTATTATCGTGCCTCTTTGCTCGACCAAGTTTGATCAGGGCCTCGCCAAGCATGGCATCCGTTTTCTGGACATTGACGAAGATGTAATCTATCATCGGCCCTTGTTCTTCCACCAGCATGGCCACATCTAGGAACACTTCATGGATGTTCTTGATTCGTTTCTCCAACTCCAGCAGGTCACGGTGTCTGCTTTCGATCTGGTTGAGTGCGGAGCGCGCGGTTTTCCCCTCTGAAAGCACATTTTCACTAAAGACGTTCCAATGGCCGTTCTCCAGCATCTCCTCAATCTCCTCACCTGTCACCTCACGGCCCACGATCTCCATCTGCCTCTGGATGTGTAATTTGCACGTCTCCTTGTGGCTCATCTCCGCTTCGTTGTATTCCATCATCACGTCTCGAAAATTGTTGCTCAGGCCGGCATACTGTGTTCTGGCGATTCTGGCAACAGCTGAGTTGGTGCCATACTCTTCTTCCAGCTCTTTGGAGTGGGAGTCCATTTTGCGAAGGCGGGCTAGCAGGTCCTCCCCGCGGGTTTTAATGTCAGCACCGATGGCATTGGAGTCTCGTTTTATTGTACTGGTGCGAGTGGGCTGATTGAGAAGGCGTGAGTTTTGATCTCTGAGTCGCTTCACGTCCAGCTGGATGAGCTGAATCTCACGCCTTGTATCCTGAGCCTCATCAAACACAGCCTCCATGTCCTCACTGTTGTCAAAAATGACGGCCTGCTGAGGAAATTCTTCCAAGTCAACATTGCTGAATGAGTCTGAGACGGACTCTGCGTATTCCAGCTCCTCGAGATTGCTGCTGGACTCAGACAACGTCTGTAGGTCACTCAGTCGGTCCCTCATTGCTGCCCTGAGTCAGGAGGAGAAAAAAAGACATGGCAACACAATTATTATTATAATTATGGAAGATTTACTCGATTTCGGATAGACTGCTAAATGATTAGGCACTGAGTGGGAGGAACCACAGCTTAATTAAAGGTTTGCCAATGAGTTAGACAGCTATGGTGTTGGTGAGAAGATTGTACAAATTTCAACCATGTCTAGACTAATTTAACTACCACAGGCCTCGTCCATGTACTTCACTTCCTGCTCAACTTCTTTTCTCTGCTTCCATTGCTTTCAGTGTCAACCACACAGTCTTGGTTCCTGCCAAGGTTTCATCTTCCTGCTGAGGGAGTTTTTCTTCACCTTCATCACCTTTGGTTTGTTCATTAGGGCCTTGGACCCAGATTTTGTAAAATTGCGTTATGACAACATCAGTTGTAAAATTGCAAATAAAATTGAATTGAATATATGTTATGATGGCAACAGTATATACATTGTTTCAGTATATGTGCGCCATTGTTACAACAGCATAACTTAAGGCCACTACGTATTAGTTGGCTACAATAGCATTGCTGTTGAAACAAAACCTTGTAACATTTTTACACAATTTGAAAACACCAGCTGTCTTTACACTGCGTCAAATTGTAAATTAATCTCCATTAACCTCCTGGTAAACTTACCATTTTGGAGATACAAGGTTTTTGTCTGACAGCAGTGATATCTAAAACTGTAACTGTATTCATAACTGTACCTTTGAACATTTTAAATCATCTTAAATGAAAAAAATCAACGTTTCTTGTTTTCAAAATATTTACTTTGTATTTTACAAAGTACAGACTCATCACAAATGAATGCCATGTTCTAAGAATATTGACTTACTTTCTGAAAGTAATAATGTAGTTTTTGTTATTTAAAAAATATCTCAGAACGTTCACTTAATGTCTCAAAGTGTTGACTTAAAATCTGAAAATTATGTCAGTGAAAATGGCAAAAAGTCATTATTTTGATAGATTAAATCAAAGCTTTGAGATATTACGTGATTATTTTTAGATACTACGTCATTCTTAGTTAAAATAACAAACCATTGACATAAACAGAAAAGAAGTTTCTGCTCTACATGGAGCTTCCATTTGAAATACGGGTGGAACTCTTCCCCAAACACTTGTTTGTGGGGAAAGTAATAGCAGGTGTAAATGAAATTAGCAATAACCCTGAAATTGAATGTTTTCTGTTATAGACTCTGTAGCTTGTTGCCTAATGTTCATTGAAATAATTTAAGCTGTGGCTTTAACTTTGCTTGGGTTTCAAAAAGCTCAAAGGCTCAAAGTTTTATCTTATTTTACTGCTTTTCATTTAAAAATCACAGTTTACATTTGTAGCTTTTTGTTACCATAGTACTTTTTATGACTTTTGTAATTTTTACCTTGTATATTTAGTACTTTTATATTTATTACCTTTGTATTTTTATAGTTTTTTTGTATAAAATGTATGTTTATTTTTTGTCACTGTCTACATAAGCAATTTCCTTAGGGACAATACAGTTTTTCTGATTCTGATTCTGATTCTTGCTGACAATACTTAAAGTATTCATTATTCTAGAAAATATACCCCGTATAAAGAAATGCTAATGACATCTCTACTGAAACAAAAGCCCCATCTACTTGCCTTCCTGACAGAAAGGGTCTGGTTTTCCCATCCACTGAGAGAGCGCAGTCACAGGACGAGTTCTTCTGAGCAAAACTATTCGAGGGTGGCGTCACTCACCAAACAAGTTTGCATGAATAGTTTAGATCTTACTGCCTTTATTTTATAAGAATGCATTTGCTAGGAAATTACAGTAGAATAAAAACAATTTAATGGATACATTATGGAAAAAGAATAAGATAGACTGTCTATTATAAGGAACAAATGAGCAAAATGATTATATTTTACTTATTTATTAAAACTGACTGACAAGCTCTCAGCACAGTCCCCTGCTTTGCAGAATTAACATCTACAGTGGTTCATTCCTTCATGTTCCTTTGTGTCCTGTGTGGACTTACATTAACACTGTAGATGGTAAAGCAAAACTGGAGACATTCTGATCAACAATAATCCCATTAAATAATACACCAATGATAATGAGCTTCAGCTTCAGCTTTGGACTTCATTGCTTCACATGAACAACACACCTCCACACACACAGGGTCACCAGCTCCATATAAACACACTCTGCACAGCTCAGCGTTTAGCTTCCATTACCTTTAGTGGTTGTCCCGCAGTGCCACCAGTCTGAAGAACCCGAAGTCACGCCATGTCCTCCGCTCACACTCAGGGCTGAAAGAGTAGGGGAAGCGTCTTTATCACTGAGAGTAAAGGAATGCGAGTTCCAGGACGCACCTCTCACGCATGAGACACACAGATATGGCCACTGAGCTGGTTTTGCCTGACTGACACTCCATCATGTCTCTGTGTGGAATGAAGTTTGACCAAGAAAAGGCTCCACAGAGTTCCACGCACTTTGAGGTGAGAAGGAAGACCATGGCTGCGTCCCAAACTGTATCTCCATATAGAAGTGCGGTAAGTAGCGTAGTAGACCTATATGAAGTGTAGAAGTGAGAGGTTTGGGATGCAACTGTTTGCGCTAGTCTAACTACGCTTGAAATTTTACAACACCCAGTTTGTCCAATTTGAACATATACTTTAAACGTTTCGATTAGTGAATTACCTGAAATACTAAATTGTCCAAAGTAGAAAATTAAAGGTCAAAAAGTTGTTTAAATTAAAAAAATCATTTTCATGAATGATGGGCCAGGTTAAAGAAGCCCTAAAAGATCATGCAAATAATTATAAAATATATATTTAGCCTACTGTGAAGATTGTAGAGTACAAGACGTATTTGTACTTGTATTTTGCATTTGTATTTGTATTTAACTGACAGTGCGCGTGCTGCCCTCTGTCGGTAAATGTGAGTAGCGCGACACCTTTGTGGATCATGTGCACCTGTAACAAAACACTTCCGCGTTGTGAGGGAACTTAAGTTGGCGGTTATCGGGGCTTATGGTGGAGTTGTCGCTCTGAGGTGGGTGTGTATGTTTGCTTGTTCGGACGCGGAAAGTCGTAGATGCTTGTTCATCGTGTATTTAAGAGAAAATCCAGCTGGCGTTTGGTTTTATGGTGCACCGTAAAAAGGTAAGAGCCTGAGTCTGGGCCTGGGTCTCGTCAACAAAACTAAAACCTGTGCTTTTAATTAATATTAACCGTTTTTAATATATGGGAGCACAGGTTTTAGTTTTGTTGAATGAATTAATCAGAAGTTTTGCTTTACTGTTGTGCTAGAGAAGTGAATAAGAAGTGAATGTTATTTTAGTTTATGAGGAAGCAGGAGAGAAATGGCTAAAACAGAGAGTAAAGAAACTACTCGCCATATTGCTGCTGCTGAGACAAACTGTAGAAACCTGTGCCTGCAAACATGTCTGTCCTGTTTGGCTGGTCACCACATGCAAACAGTTTCACAGGGACACAAAAAACATCTGAATTTCCCTCTTGTTGTGTGATTTGATTAATCTGTTTTTTTGGTCTGTTTTTTTGTTTCAGGGTTTTCCCACTCCACTGCACATTTCCATTCTGTTCCAGCATTAAACACACCTAGAACAGGTAAATCAGGGTTCCAAATCTTGGTCTTCTCCTTGTTTGAATATTTCAGGTTCTTCTAAGTCACACTGACGGTCTGGACCCTGCTCTAGATTGTGAGTGACCATGTAAAGGTGACTTTCTGGGGCATTAACGTGGTCTTGACCAAAACCCCCTGAATGTAACCCCTGCAGACTGTAAATGGTAACGATATAATTTACTAGGGGGAGAAACTTCTAGACTTTAAATTCACTTTTACCACAAATTAAACAGGCTGTTTTTATTGTGCCCTTTAAACTGAAATATGTAAATGATCTCTTCTGACTGGCAGCCCTGGACTGTGCCATCATAGATGGGCAGTGCTAATGGTGCCCTAGGCTGCACAGAAAAATGCACTTATGTCTTTTGACATAAAAACAGGGAATAATAAACAGGCTGTTTTTACAGTTTGTTTTCCATATGCAGAGTTAAGAAAAAATACAAACTCACTTAAGAGAGGCTTCAAATTCATTTGTTTACACTGGAGATGAAACCTGCTTTCGAACTTTAGTGAACCAATGGGCAGCAGCAGTGGTCCTCCACCCTTGTCCTGGAGATCAACGTCCTTGTTCAGGTCCAACCTGATAAACACGCTCCCCTTAACCTCACCACATTACATGAATGTAATCCAGACAATCAGCAGCTTCTGAACAAGGCTGTTTGCTGGAGGCATTTTCAATAGTGGTAGAGCTAGATCTCCAGGCCCAGGACTGATGACCACTGGTTTACAGTGTAAAGAGAATATCATCATTGTCAGACCAACCTTAGTATGCCCAGTATTTTTGATGTCATTTGTTAACACCAAGCTTCTCTTTAAATTGTGTAAAAGTGAATATTTTGGAGATATGATGTGATTTAATGGTTCAAGAACTTGGTTTGTGACTGAAGGGTCGTACAGTGAAGAACTTAAGTATGTGAACACCCTGCAAAGTTCTCCCACTTAGAAATATACAAATATATTCTTTACAAATCACAAAAAGAACTCTCTCTCACAGTGGGAATGTACCTACAATGTGAATTTCAGATTCTTCATGAGTTCTAAATAGGAGAACTTGCAAAATCGCTGGGTGTTGAAATACTGATGTTCCTCACTGTAGGTTTGATTCCTGGAACCAGCCAGAAGTATGAAGTGCCTTTGAGCAAGGCACCTAACCCCTACTGCTCTCCAGGAACCGCTACAGTGGCAGCTCACTGCTCTGGATGCGCCAGTTCTCTGACTTGAATCAATAAAATGCAGAAATTAATTCCCCTCAGGGATTAGTACTGTGTTTATTATTATTATTATTTATAATATACTTTCTGCGATGGGTTGGCTTCCTGTCCATAATCTGTTTTGACAATGATTGACTAGATGGGTAATATAATTGATTAATAAATACAGTGTAACGAGCCCATATACATCTTTTCCAAACTGTCCACTTACAAAGTTTACCTGGGTGTAGGGTAAGATACAAAACGCTCATATTTATATAAACTTTTTTATTAACCATTAGAATTAAACAGGCTATTACTTTGCCCTTAAACCTAAGATATGTAAATGATCTCTGTTCTGATTGGCAGCCCTAGACTGTGCCTTCTTCAAACCCTCCTTATAACTTCATTGAAGATGGGCGATGCTAATGGTGCTCTGAACAAAAGGATGCACAATTTTTGTGAAAATTGAAGAATAAACAGGCTGTTTTTGCAGGTTGTTCTCCTATGATTTTCCACAGCTGTCTATGGAAAACACTTCAATCTTTTATTTAAATCAGCATCTCTAACTATGGTGAGAATTTAATTTGGTGGAGTTCCAAAACAAGTCGAGCTCACTTCACTTACTGAGGTACTGACTAGGTTCTCCTGAACCACATTGGATTTTAAGAGGAAATATATAAAACCATCACTTCCTTCTTGCAACAGGACCAGTCTGAATGGATGATTCAGTATATAGTCCATAGTAATAGTCCTTCTGTTATATCGCACTCGACATACTGTGATGTAGAGGTTATGTCGCTGGCTGCCTTTTTTTAGTTTGTTTTACATTGCGTTTGCAACAAAAAAAGTTTGTGTGGAAAATGCACGAGTACACCCTGCGTCATGTGGCTCTATATGAGCTCTTTCATTTGTGTTTGTTTGGAAACTGTATTTTGGCTCCCAAAGGCAGACTCTACAGTAAAGATCAGGAACTGTTTCACTTCATTACTGCTGTTTATGTGATCCATATGTTACCCACCTGTTTTCCAGTGCCAGACACTACATAGACCACAATGCATTTCTCCCCATGAAACACTCTACATTCCACAACAAATGCTGTGTGAGACTCGTGTTAGCTATGTGTAGTACTCCATCATGTTTAACAAATATATGCAATCATTGACGTGACATGCATGAGTTCTGACTTAAAGCAAAATTCATGTCATGTTCAGAAGAACCCCCTGTATTGTGTTATTTACAATTGAATTTGATCTTTATCTGGAAACAATTGATTTGATTTTTTTTTTTTTGTTAACCAGTTTTAGTGCATTAATCTTGTCTAGAATTCTGTGATTTATGGAATGAAACAGTGTTCATGTTCAGAGCTATACATAGTAAAACCAGAGAAACTGATAAAACTGAAATTTTATTTTTTTTAAAATTGTTATTGCTGAGATATTTATATTTTATTCACCATTAGTGTAGAATAAGATTCATGTGTGTTGGTGGGTGAGATGGGGGGTTAATGGTGCACTGTCCTAAGGCACCGTCAGTGTGATACTAAACGCTTTTCTGCAATATGAGATGTTCATGCATGTTGCTGCTGTTAATAAAACAGTGCTGTTCAATAAAGTCTCTGCAGCATCATTACTTGCATCAAAATTCGAATTACGTCATTTTAGAGAAACTGAACCCTGATGTATCTTGAGAACCCTATGTACATATGTTTCATTCAGAGGTTTTCAGTCAGACTGAATTAATTCTGTTCCAAATCAATTTTTCTCTTTTTAGATTTTTACTGCTATGAGGGACAGACTAAGCCACCTCCAGGCTTTCTCCCAGTCTAATGACCATGTGAAGGAGATGGAGAATGCTGCGGGTTTCGATCCTTCACATAGCCTAAATCATGAAGAAGCTCCTCAAGAGTCCAGCAGTGACTCGGAGATGGAGGCCGTGTTTGATGAGGCTCATGGCATTCGTCGAGATATTCAGCTCGTCATCCTGAATGTGAAGAATCTCAGAGAGAAGAATGCTCGTATTCACACTGAGTTTCCAAACTCTACACCAGCTTCTGTTCAGCAAGACTCCAGTGCCATCGCCAGTGATATCAAGACCCGTTCTGAAGACCTTCTAGTGCGTCTCCGGAAGATGGATGCTCATGCCAAAGAACTGGAAGACCAGCATGGCATCAACGCCGCCGTTTCCAGAATTGCTCGTACACAGTACACCAGCCTGAGCCACAGTTTCCGCGATGCAGTGCTGGAATACAACGAAGCGGAGATGAGCCACAAGGAGACGTGCAAACTACACATCCAGAGGCAGATGGAGATCGTGGGCCATGAGGTGACAGGTGATGAGATTGAGGAGATGCTGGAGAACGGCCAGTGGAACGTCTTTAGTGAAAACTTGCTTTCAGAAGGGAAAACCGCACGCTCCGCACTCAACCAGATCGAAAGCAGACACAGCGACCTGCTGGAGTTGGAGAAACGAATCAAGAGCATTCACGAATTGTTTCTGGATGTAGCCATGCTGGTGGAAGAACATAGCTCAATGATTGATTACATTCACACCAACGTCCAAAACACCGACATGGAGATGAAAGGGGTTCTGATGAAGCTTGAACGAGCTAAGAGACATGACCGGAGCAACCCTTTAAAAAAGATTTTCTTTTGGAGACGTTAATTTTTTTGTTTGCTGTGATTATATTGTGTAATATTTAAGAGATGCAGCTGTGTTGGGTAAAGTAAATGGCAAGAAAAGCATACTGCTATATCTCATTTAGGTACTTTAAAGAATTTGACCAAATACACATTATTACAGCTTTATAATTTAAGAAGGCAAAACGTGTGTACATATTGTGAATCTTAATATTTGCCACTTTTGAACCTTTTGAATATCTTTAATAAAGTATTTGGAACTTGAACAAGTTTTAATTTTATGCATGAGGGACATTTAAAATCAGAAAGCATAATTCATATATTCATATACAAGCAAAATGCAGTATAAGCAGGGATATTTGAGCTAGCTTAGCGCTTAAAACATAAATAATATTATGTAGGTAGTTCAGCCATTCCATGAGCTAGAAGAAGAAAATGTACAGGCTTCTCAACATAATCTGCTATTAAAATTTAATAATGTTAATAAGGATTAGTATTATCCTGATTAATTTCATACAGGTGGCAGCAGAAAGTGTTTTACAGGCTGGTAATAAATAGTGGTAAAAAGAGTTTAGAGATTTTATATTGTTACTATTTAGGGGGGAAAAAAGATGATTAATCAAGTAATCATAAATACATTTTAGCCTATATCAGCAAATATTTTGTTTCTCTTCATAAATCAAAACATTTTTTCTTCGAACGTAGTCATGTGTGAGATCCTGATGGTGTGGGTTTCCTCCCTTTCCATGATACTGTAGAAAAAGACTTGAGCACTAATAGCTTCTATAATAATAAGGGGCAATAACTGCTCACATCAAATCAAAGAATATAAAGATGATCATTTAGCTTCTATGAAGTTGAATGTTTTCCAATGTTTCTTAAACGTGTTTAAACTACAAAATTTAATCAAATGTGTGATTGAGTTCTGTAGTTTAAATGTGAAAAAGCAGAAGGAGGCCTTGAGTGTTGAGCATGAGTAAAGCATGAATACCTGCCTGTAATTAAAAATAAAGTGCTTAAAAATGACTTAAAACAGCTCATAGTAACATTTTGACAACAGCTGCCTAAACATTGCTTTTCCACAGACAGTGAGAATTTGTTATTATATATATATGCATACATACACAAAATGTCATGGTGACAGACATTTTTTCATATTAAGTACAGGGCAGTGAAAACTTGTTTTAAGCAGTGTTCCAATACCCTGTTCCAAGAGTAGCATTGCTGTAGCCTTGTCAGGCCTCCTTAAATGCTTGCATCTGGCCACATGAGACTAGTTTTGAAGTTCTCCTTCTATAACACATCTCACAAATCTCATGAAAGCCAAATTTATGACTAATTTGTCAAATTAGATGTTCAGAGAACAGAAAAATATGCTGTTGAGTAAAGAGCTGCTCTATAACTGAAGAGCTCATTGTAATAACCCCTAATAAAATAATAACCCCTAATAAAATAAAGAGAAAAGATGGTGTGGTATATAAATAACGACACACTAAAATGTGTTTCTACAACCATGGCAGGTAATAAAAATCTCTCATGTCTATTGACCATCTGACTGAACCCCCAGCAAGAAGAATTTTGTGAATAATGAACTGTTCATCACATCACAAGGTAATGGCTAACCTTATGTTTTTTGCATTAATGTTTTTCACTAGGTGGTGCTACTCCACAGTTGTGCAGCTATTGTCCAAAAAGAAAGGGACTGTTCCTCCACCACCACCTAGAGGTACAAATCTTTTTATTCCTTATTAGAAATGTCTGGATATAATTAAACATGGCAAGTTTTATGTGGAAGTTAAAGTAAAATCAAACAAAAATTGGTGAAAAAAATACAAACAGTACAGGAACACTGGTCATATCAAAAACAAGAAAAAAATATTCTGAGCAGATGTCTCCGCTCTTATTAAAGCAACAGTTATCGGTGCACCACTGCCATTGGTTGCCAGTCATCCTGTAGTCATTATTGTGTCTACATTAAGAAGTCCAGCCCTCTATAATAATCTTTATAATAATGGGAGTACTCGTGTTGCGCTTGTCTTGGTAGTCACTTGGCTGGTGTTTTCATAGCTTTCTCTTTTCACCTCTGCCTTGTTTGTGGCTCCTCCCCTTTTCCAGGTGTTCCCTGTTTCTCATAGTATTTATTCCTTGAGTGTTCTTTACTCTTCATCAGATCTCTGTTGTATGTTCCTCAGTCAAAGCTTGCTGTATTTATTCAGTTTTTCTGGTGATGTTAACAGCTGTATACCATACCAATTTATTTATAAAGCACTTATAAAAACATCCACTTGGCTGACCTAAGTGCTGTATATCATATAACAAATACAAATATGAACACAACCAACCGAAAGAACAAAATATAATCAAACAAAAGAAAAAAGAAAAAAAGAAAGCTTGAGCCTCAGTCACCAGAACACACTGGATCGAAAGCCAGAGAATAAAAATGTGTTTTTAAGTGAGATTTAAAAGCAAAAAGTGATGGAGCTTGCCTCACATGCAATGGCAAATCATTCCATAGTTTTGCAACTACCGCAAATGCTCCACTTAGTTTATGATTTGCCTTTGGTACGGATAGAAGCATCTGATCATCTGGTCTAAGTGATCAGGATGGAGCATAAGGGTGAAGTAATTCTACTGAATAAGGTGGGGCACAACCACTAAGGTACTTACAATAATTACAATAATCAAGTCACGAATGCATGTATCATAGTTTCAAGGTTTTTTTATATATATATATATATAAAGGACTTGATTTTTGACAAGCTCGAATTAGAAAGAAACATGGTCTTTATCTCACTGTGTTAGCATGAGGATCCAATTTTAAGGCATTTTCACACCCAGAGTTGATATAATTGATTTCTCAAGAGGAGAAAGAGGTGAACTACTGGTGCTCTGGGTTTAAATAGCATCACCTCTGTCTTTTTCTCTGTAATACTCAAGGAATTAAAACCCATCCAACATCTAATTTCAGCAAGGCAGTCAATAAGAGGCTGGACAGAACTTGAGTTTTTGTACTTCAATGAAAAATAAACTTGGCAGTTATCTGCGTAACAATGAAAAGAAATGTCATGTTTATGAAAGATAGCTCCTAGTGGTAAACGATACAATGAAAAAAGTAGATGTCTGTTGTTTCCGGGGGCACTGAACTGGTAACGCTGGTGTTACAGAACATGTAAAGTCCTTTGAAACATTTGAATCACTGTAAGCTGTAAATCTGGGGTAAGGCCGTCTAACAATGTATCTTCCTGTCTCCAAAGCAAAAACTTTATCAAAACAAAACGTCACAAGGACACAAGGCACAATCTCGAGATTAGTAACATCATGAAACAGAGCGACATTTCATTTGCACACATTCAAACTTCCATATATGATGACTCTGAACGCGCCCATTCACGCACCCATTCGCATCCATCTCCATAAGAATCCCAGACACACTTCAACCTGTGTGTTCAGACTTCACATCTCTGGCGACTTGACCTCTTCCTGACAGAATTTGACATGATGTTTCGATTATCTCAATGTATTAAAACATCAGGTCCTAAAATAGAACCCAGAGCAGCAGTGGTAGAACTCAAATCTTCATCAGAAAGATAGGAGCTTAACCACTGAATCTCTGGGCCAGTAATGCCCACCCATTTTTCCAATGATAAAATCATAATTTTGTGATCCACAGTGTCAAAAGCCGCTGTCAAATCCAAAAGTACAAGTACAAGTACAACACAATCACCAGAGTCGTTGCTAAAAACATATAATTAAAAACTCTCAGTAGTGTAGGCTCCTGACTGAAAATCCTCAAACAAAGAAACATTTTCCAGCAGCTTTAGCATAAAAGGTAACTTTGAGATTGGCTTATAATTAGGTACAGTAAGTGGGTCAAGGCCAGGGTTTTCAACAGGGGTTGCACAACAGCATATTTATACAAAGAAGATCCAGAACAGAGGGGGAATAATATCAAACTGATGGCTTCATCCTGGAAATCAGCTGCTCTAACATGGTGAGAGAGACAGGTTTAAAGTGATCAAACACAGACACACAAGGAATTAAAATAGAAGGATCATAGGAAAGAGGTGAAATAAAGGCCCTAGTGCTTACAGTCTTTTCCAGAAAGAATATTAAAAATTCTTCGCAAAGTTTACTAGAATCTTTCTTATGTTGAATGTTCAGCAACACCAAGAAGAGAATTCAGTACAGAAAAAAGAACACAGGGATTATGAGAGTTAAAAACAATAACATCAGAGACAAAATGTGATCTAGCGGCTTTCACAACTTTTCAAATATAACTTGTAATCTATCTTTTTTCCATTTCCGTTCAGGTCTCCTGCATTTCTGCATGTGTATGACCATTTATCTGTGGCTCTGCTCGGGATTTAGGTTTTGTTTTTACCAGAGCTACTAGGTCCAGAGCAGTTTGGCAGGTGGAGTTAAACATAAGAACAAGCTCTTCTGTGTTGAAGGACATATGTTCATGAATAATATATATATATGTTTAGCTATTTAACCAGGAGGCACAATGTGAAAAAAACAGGCCTTTTGTAGCTGTTTCTCCGGTTTTGTGAACATTAAAACCTGTTTGATGTTACTTTCTGCCTTTTGCTTACTTCCTGTCATTCAAACTGTGACAAAAAATCAAGAATAACACCACTTTTGCACCCTGTGTTAAACCAGAATGTTGCAAAATCTGGCTAAATCTGATTAACAAGGTTGTACAAGAACTGAAACGTTTGTACAGTACATTACACCTCACATCACACTCGCACACTTGTGAACTTTGTCTGGTGATTTAAGAGTTTGGCAATACCAGGCCAAGGCTGGACAATAATCAATGTGGAGTTAGACTTACTTAATATTACATATTTCAGTGCACAGTGTGTCAGCTTGCTGGTTATAGCACATTTCACATATCACATTTCGCCTGGTAGACCTTCTTATTCAGAAAAAAAAGGATAAAATGTACATGATTTGGAAAAGTTTTTTTTGCCAATGGGCGCTACCCAGGCAGGTTAGCCTTCACTCCTCACATGCATCAGTGAGACTTTGGTGCCCATGACTGTGGATCACTTTTGGTTGGCACTAACTACTGTATTCCTGGAACATTCCAAAATACGTACTGATTTAGCGATACACTGACTCTGTCATCTAGCCTTCACAATAAGAGCTCAGATTCTTATGAATCCTACTGAATTTATTAATATTTGTATTTTTAATTTACTTTAATGTACTTGTGTTGACCAGAGGAGGATGGGTTCCCCTTCAGGGCCTTGGTTCCTGCCAAGCTTTCCTCCTACAGTTTTTCTTTGCCTCTGTTTCCCTTGGTTCATTTGGGGCTCAGACCCGGATTCTGTAAAGCTGCATTTGGCTCATTTTTCCTGCTTTTAGCTCATCAACTACAAGAACTGACTGTTCGCTTGCTGCCTAATACATCTCATCTTTCTGACAGGATTAATTGTGATGAAATAACTACAGTCAATGTAATTTACTTTACCTGTCAGCGATTTTAGTGTTGTGGCTGATTTGTGTGTGTGTGTGTGTGTGTGTGTGTGTGTGTGTGTGTGTGTGTGTGTGTGTGTGTGTGTGTGTGTGTGTG
>JBBIGC010000152.1:4010663-4029534 GCA_037576955.1 Lepidarchus adonis | reverse complement strand
TTTTGCAATACAACACAGAAAACATCAAATGTTGAAAGCAAAACATTACAATTACATGAAAAACTATTGGCTCATTTTGAGCTTAAAAGGGGTTGAACAGTAAGTGAAAGTAGTAAAAAGACAACAGCTGGAGAAACATTTTGCAACTAACTGGAAAGAGCATCTTAGAGAGGCAGAGTCTATCAGAACCACAGATGTGCAGGGGTCCATCTGTAAAAACAGCAACTACAAACTTTGGAACTATTTCAGTAAAAAGTCCCTCAGTGTGAAATTGTGAAGATCTGATAATCTACTGTATATAACATCATCAAAATATTCTGAGGCTCTACAGCACAGAGAACACTGCATGGGCTCAGGAACACTGTCAGACAGAAATCACTGTCTGTGAACAAAGTTTACCGCATTATTCACAAATTTAAGTTTCATCAAGAAACCATCTGTGAATATGATCCAGAAATGCCAGAGTTCAGACGAATCAAAACTTTGGACGCAGCATCCTCTGGACTAACAGGCAGCGCTCAGTTAAAAAGCCTGCATCTCTCTGATGGTATAAAAAGCATTAGGGCCTATGGAACTGGCAGTTTGCACATCTGTAAAAAAACTATCAATGCTGAAAGAAATATACAGGTTTTAGAGCAACATATGCTGCCATCCAGATAATGTCTTTTTATGGCAGATCTTGATTGGATGTCCAAGACAAAGCTAAACCACATACTGCATCTATTATAAGAGCTTGACATCATCATAAAAGAGTCTGCATGCATTCCAGACCAAAACAATTGCTGCATCATGAAACAAAGTCTGTCAATCTGTCCATATAAGACAAGAATGGCACAATATTCCTTTCCAAAAAGTCCAGCATCTGGTTGCTTTTTTTTTTTAAATTGTCCCTCAGTTTAAAAACATTTGCTGTTTCTATTATCAATTATGAATAAAATGTGTGTTTGCATGATTTGCAAATCACTGCATTCTGTTTTATTTTACACGTTAGTGTCCCAAACAAGCAGCTGAAACTGCTGTGTCTAAGCATATGCTGTGCTTCTGACAACTTTGTATTTCTAAAATAATTATATAGTTTTTCTAATAAACTCACATTTCAGATTCTTGAGGATGAAAATGATTTCACACTCAAGTGTGTATACTCAAATAATAATAAAAAAAGTACTGTTCCTTTTTAAACATCATATATATGCTGTAATGCCATGACATTACTAAGGCTGGACATTTTCAACAGTGCTTTATCCAACATAGAAGATTTCATCATGAAAGAGAAAGTGTAAAATGCAGAAGTGAGAAATCACATTAAAAGAAAATGTGTACAACATGTGTATGTCTTAAAGTTTCCACCAACTCTCTTGAGGATCATTCCTTTTTTAGAAACGTGTGTGAAGTGTAAAACACTGAACAACAATGGTTTTGCTTCTTGAAAACTGTTGGGTTTTTGTTATAGATTTTTGGGTGACGATCACGAATCCCACATCAAAATTTGCCCATCACGTACCGCTTCAGAGAAATGGTCATTTATTTTTATCCAAACATTTTCACTTTCGTAAACAAATCTCAACAACGGTTTGTGCAGCCTGGGCATGTCTAGGCATGGAATTAGGCCAGGTTGGAAGCTATTCTGTAGAAGATGGCATCCTGGGCATGCCTGGGCAGGTGTGAACAAGCCTGATGCTGTCTCAGCATCCTATAAAGGTGGCTTGCAAACATCGATCCTGCTCATTTGGTTAATGTAGATAGTCAATATGCATGTACAGTATCAGTAAAGTATAATATGTGTAGCAATAGAACATTAAAGAACATAAGCTTGACAATAGAACATAAGCTTGACACTAAAGACGGCCGATGTCGGCCGATACGTCGCAAAAGCCGCAATACAGTCTTCAATATCTGTGGTGATTATACACTTCACCTCAGAGATGTTTTATGACTTCTCTTGTGAAAAAAGCTTATCATCTGTAATAATCTAATTCCCGAAACCAATAGTAGATTGGACCTTAGACAAACCAGATGAAGAAACTGCAATGCAGACAATGACATAGACCTGGATTTTTAACCGTGCTCATCAGGTGATCCACATTTGAGAACAGTACAAATTGAACAAATTGTTTAGAGATTTGGCCCTGTCAAAAGCAAAAGCTGAGCTGCTGGGTTCAAGACTGCAGAGATAGTGTTTGCAATCACCAGGTATGAAAATTTCTGTTCATGATATCATGACATCATGATATACCCAAACCTAATTTTTAAGTCTATAGCCTCTGTTTCTATTCTATTTCTAGAGGTTTTCGTTATTTAAAACAGATGTTGCAAAATCAAAGAGGGCATATTTGTTGGTACCCCAAATCAGACATGCTATGTTGGGGGAGAAAAAATTTGAATGGAAATCCTTCAAAGACTTTTCTGAATTTTCTGGGCAATTAAAGAGCCCCAAACTACATTCAGCTGGTAGACAAACTTCTCAAACCATACAAGACAATGAAGTGCAACATGTCACTCAAGACTTAGTTCCTCTACTCACACTTGGAATTCTTCCCAAAAATTGTTGGTACTGTCAGAGACAAACACAATGAAAGGTTTCACCAGGACACTGCATCGATGGAGAAACGATACCAGAGAAACTTGAATTCGTCAATGCTTGCTGACTACTGTTGGACACTGCAATGTGTTGCCCCAGAAACTGAATACAAAAGAAAATCAGGAGCAAAACACTATGTTCTGTTGAATTTAATAGCTTATGCAAAATGTGACTAAATATGTTATTGTCAGATATAAATATAAATGTCTATTTCTCCCAGTTCCTATGTGATGCACTAAAACAAAACTATATTTATGCATACCCAGTAGGTACTGGTCACAATCAGCAAAAACTTTTCAGAAAGAAAGACTTGTGCAGTGATTAGACAGACCAGAGAAAATGAGCAGAGCACTTGATTTAATAAGTTGGCATGTGCCTTCAGTAGTCAGTTAAATTATTAGAATATTATCACTGACTAAAATTTGTTACATTTACTAGATGAAAGAGAAAACATACAGCATAACACAATTAAATGCTCATGATTTAAAAGGACTGTAATATGCAATTGTTGCTTGTATCTATGAGTATATATTACCTTCAACTGTTACACTTTACTATAACAAAGTTACAAGAACATTTGGTCATGGGCAGCTATGGTGTGGCTGATGAAAAATGACTTTGTGTAGAAGACTCTAGCATCCAGTGTTGTACCAGGTATTCAATATTGTATGTTACCTGGGATTTGATCAGACAAATCTATCAGTGTCTATTCATTAGTTAAACTCAGGGCTCCCTGCGTTTCTCAAATTTAAGTTTACTTACACCAGTGTAACCTTCTCTAAAGGCATCCCTACAAAGACATTCTACAGGGCTTCTTTTTAAAAGATGTATTTGTCATTGGGCCTGCTACAGTATGTCTGTAGTTTTAAGGAGCACCTGTAGGTGGTAGGCAGTCCTTCCAGTCAAAGTAGCCAGCATAGATTCCTGGCTCCAGAGACCCTACAATAGGGTCAGACTTCCTCTCAATGTATGACTCAAACAAACGTTCATCCAACTCACGAACTGCCTCTCTGCTTACCTAAAACCCAAGCAGACAGACATATGCAAATACAGTAATAGAATTAATATATGTTATTCCCCATATTAAATAAAAAATATATATATTACTTATTTGGTTTATACTACTTGTCACAAAACCTCTCACACACACACACACACACACACACACACGTCTGTCAGTCTGAGTGAGCTTATCTGCAGGAGATCTTCTAGACGTTTATACTGGAAAGCACCATCAATAAAAAAGTGAATAATAAGTGAAATGTAAAGGTATTGATTAGTAAGTGTGAAATCTATTTCTCATGTCATCTCTCTTTGATAAATTACTAATACCTACTTACTAAGGCCAAAAAGGGAACTGAAACTTGGAACCCAGTTGCACACCACAATCCAAATAGGTCTGATAGGCTTCAGATGTGTGTTGACTAATGTCAAGTTTAAGAGCATGGACAAGTAAAGCTTGGAAGAAACTTTCATATCATGCACAGAACCTTGTGAAACCTTTCTGAAGCTTAGTCCACATCCACTGAGTTCAGAGGCTCTTTTCTTCAACTCTTCTCAAAGAATACACAACTTAAATGGTCTAACATTAACATCATATTTCTTAACACTTTAAAACAATGTCAGTAAGTTTCACAACAGTATAAAGCTGTTCTAATCTTTTCTAAAGGTCTACACGCTACCAAACATATGGCTATGCAGCGGGCTGATTTGCAACATTCCTAACCTATCCACTAGTCAAAAGTAAAAAAAAAAAAAACAGATCACCAGTCTACTGTAGGTTCATTTTAGCATTATTATTTTAAACTTTTAAACTAATTATTTGTTGCATATTTCAGGCTTGAAGTACTCTGACAGTACAGAAATACCACACAGCAGAACCACCTTATCTGGAACTCTTAAATTTTATTGACTTTAAGGTGTGATAAATATAGGGGCATACATACTTTTTCCCCTGTCACTGATCTTTCTGTTTAATGATGAAATGTCTCTGTGTCTACAAAGCTATTCTGCTGTAGAATGTGCAGAATGAGTTCTGGCATTTTTGTACTGAAAAATCGCAGGAAACAACACTACCTTGATGGCAGAAAATGTCTCTCTAAAATCCCCAAATATGCCTTTACATCAATGAGACAATCACACCCATATTGTGGACAAAGATGCACCTTTTGATGATAACAGCATGAAATGCCCATTTCTTCTTTGGCAAGGAGGGTTTAAAATTTGTTTTCCACCTAAAGCAAGCTGAAAGGTGAACTCATCTGACCACAGGACATTTCGGTCCATATGAGATCATCATATGTCCAGAGAACTCCATGATCTAAAGTTTAAGTTTAGCTTTCTTTTTCCGTAATAGATTTTCAGTTTGCATTTCCTGTTGTAGCAGTGGACCATGTTTAGTGACACCAATTTTCCAAAATCCTCCCAAGCCCATATATGACAATTTCTCATGCAGGGCCTCCTGAGAGCCTGAAGGTTTCTACATGGACTAAGGTTACTCTGTATTCCCTGAACATTTTCACAATATTATGTTTTACAGATGATGAAAGACCTCATTTTACTTTTTAAAATGTTATTCTTCAATGGAATGACAATTCTTTCATGAAGTTTGGTAAAGTGTTGACCCACTACCCATCTGTGCTTAGAGAATGAGCCTTTTGAGTCTGATTCTTTTATACCAAGTCATGATCCTCCTTCAACTGTAATCAACCCACCTGCTTATTAAGGATAATTTCAAAATGGTGTAACTTCAATATTTCACTCTAATTTTGCTCCATCCCATAACTTTTACATTTAAGTCGAACAGTTAATTTAAAGTTAAAAATAAAATGAGCATATCTTAACTTTTCCAGGAATGTACATATATATATATATATATATATATATATATATATATACAGTGCCCTCCATAATTATTGGCACCCCTGGTAGAGTTCTTTAGCTTCTAATAAATTCAGTTGTCTTCTTCTATAATGTTTCACAAAATGGGAGAATACAGAAAGACGGTTCTTCGACTATTCTTCTTTGCACAATCTCTCGAAATCATCCAACGACCTGGGTCCTCTCCTCTTCAGCACACTCCACAGGTTTTCAATGGGGTTGAGGTCTGGGGACTGAGATGGCCACAGGAGGAGCTTGACTCTATGTATGGTGAATCATTTCTTTGTAAATTTGGCCACATATTTAGGGTCATTATCTTGCTGAAAAACCCAGTGATGACCCATCATCAGCTTTTGAGCAGAGGCCACCAGATTATGATTTAAAATGTCCTGGTATTTCAAAGCATTCATGATGCCATGCACCCTAACAAGGTTCCCAGGGCCTTTGGAAGAGAAACAGGCCAACAGCATCATAGATCATCCCCAAATACTCCATGGTGGGCTGTTCTGCCAGACCCAGTTGTTTGTTGCCAAAAAGCTTGGTCTCATCTGACCAAAGCCCATGGTCCCAGTTGAAGCCTCAGTACAGTGTACTCCAGACATTTGCATTCATGATTGTGAGTGAGAAAAGGTTTTTTCCGTGCATGCCTCTCAAACAGTTTGTTGGCATGTAGACAGCGCCTAATTGTTGTTTTGGAGACTTTGCGACCCCAAGATGCTTCCATTTGTTGCAATTCTTTAACAGTGAGCTTTGGAGAACTTTTTATTTCTCTTACCATCCTCCTCACTATGCGTGGTGGCAAAATAACCTCTGTGTCACGTCATATTTACACCTCAGGGAAACAGGTAGTGATGAATTACGAATTAAATGTTCCTAGATACTCTGATCAACTTTGTAAAGTACTGTAGAAATGACAGAAATACTTAAATTTCCTAGGAATTAGGAAATATTAGGAATTATTAGGGGTGCCAATAATTGTGGAACAGGTGATTTTATGAAAAATATTTATTTTGTTGTCTGTGATTTTTTCCCCTTAAAATTCACTTGCGTTCAAGGTTACATATTTTACAATTTTCAGCGTGAGAGTATCCTTCTGCAATAAAAAAAATAATTTATTTTAGGCTTGTAACACATCTTAATCAGGGCTGCCAATAATCATGGGGGGCACTGTATATTTGAAAGCCGTGATTATTCATAAACAGTTAACAAACAATGCAGAGAAAGAGAACACCTGTAACAGTTAACTGCAAAGAGTAACTGCCATGGTAAGGAAAGGTAAACAGATAAAAAATTGCTTTAAATTGTTTTTGTTAATATCTAGAAAGAGAGTATGCAGTTAGAAGAACCAGTTTTGCTTTAATTGCACTCTAGCTCACGCATAAGTGAATTTAATTAAGGATTAGTGAAATAAGGTATTGGATGGTAACTATAAACACTGTGTTCCCTCAAGAAGAATTATGGAAATAGTTTATAGTTTTAATAGCTTTTAGCTATTAATTCTGTTTGTTCTTTATAACAAATTCTTTAAAATGTTTTGTTTTTTAATCAAATTAAAATATATAAAATATACAAATATATACATTTTTTCTCTACACATAGGTTTAAAATATTTTGTGACACCTACATTTATAAAAAATGTGTTTACTGGAAGGATAGCACATGTATTTGTCTGACTAACAAAGGTCACTGCATAGCACTTCTATGATAGTCATGGCTCTGCTGTGAAAACCCTCTTTCTTCTTTGAAGTTTGTCTATGAGTCACTCAATAACAAATAACAAAAAAATTCACGTTCTATTTCACATGGAGACACACCCACACACCCACACACCCCTTATATTACACTTGTACAGGTGGTAGAGAGCATGTGTGCTTGTTCTTACTCTGGTAATTTTATCAGCAGTAGTGAAGCCATGCTTCTCCAGGTGCTCAGCAAGGTTGAGGAACGTGTGCCTCTCCAGATACTGACAGTTACTTAAAATGATGAGGAGACGCTGTTCCTACACACACACACACACACACACACACACACACACACACACACACACACACACACACACACACACACACACACACTTCTCGTGTTAGAAATCAGATCTTACACACAGGTGAGTCATTAAGCAAGCAGTTAGGGGGTCCAGAACTGAGAATGAAAGAGTAAATGTGCGAGTAAAAACACAGAGAAACTGAACAGAGGGGAAACCAATGGCACTTTCACAGTAAGAAGGGGAAACCCCCATTTGAACTGCAGCACAGCCACATTTTATAGCAATTTCATAGCAAGCTCTAAGCATCTACAACTTGGCTTCACTCTCTTCTCAACTGTTTATCCTTACTAATTCAGACTTATCATATGCAAATACAGTGTTAGACCACACTGAATTATATATTGTACATTAATAAAAGCAAAGAATGTAGAACATCTCAATAGCATTGCGATAACATAGTAATGTTTCATGATGTGCTCTCCATTATTGACATTAATTAATGCTCTGACATTATTTAATGCTATTTTTATTTACAGAAACAGTGTAAATTTATAAAATACCGGTAATATGATTTGACTAATTGCACAATAATAGACAGAATCGTGTTGAATGGCCCTCTACTCTACAGTACGCTTCTGAATATTTTCTGTTTGCATTTTGCAGCATCAGAGCATTGGTATTGGAGCTCAGATATCAAGTTTTAAAAGAAAAAAAATGCATCAGTGCATCTTGATTGAAGAGCCAAAATAGGAGATGTGAATAAAGAACGAAAGAGTGTCTTACTGGGGATGAACTGAAATCTTGAATGGTTCCAAAGACATCAGGTGATGCCAAGTCCACAGGTAAGCTATGAGAGCGCAATCAGACACGTTAAACAAACTCACAAATGAAAACAAGCTTGCGCATGCTCACTTTCTCTCTCTCCTTCTCTTAAAATGGAGCAAACTTACTGGGAGGTATCAATGTCTGCATCAGTTTTCGTGCTTAGATGTTCCAGACAGTTGATGAAAGCCTAAAAGGATGACAATATTAGAGCCCTATAAATGCAAAAGCACAACTATGATGATCAAGGAAGGTCCCTTAAATCAGGTAGTGTTTGGTTCATAAAAAGAAAACAATGGAAACTTTTCTGATGAAGAAGCAGCCAACTGCAATGGATTCAAACTCAAATTCTTTTAACTGTAAATCCAAAATGATCCTACAGCGTGAAAATTCAGTGTGTTGTCCACTCATGCACATAGTACCTTCATAATGCCCACACAGAGTCTACAAGCCTCATCCTGAGCTAACTCCTGATGAAAAACCTGCAAGGAAGAATGACAAATAGACAAATGTCTACATAAGACACTAAAAGAAAAAAGTTTCAGCAAAAAAATGCTATTTTATTAAGTCATTTACATCGTTTTTTGGGACATTGTAATTGTTATACTATAAACTGTGGTTCTTACATTGACCTCTCCAGGCTTGCACTCCATTGGTTCCTTGAGGGACTGCAGCATCTGCACCATACACTGCTCAAATTGTGCTGGCTGAAACAAGCAATCACACTTATTCAGCCCTACTGAGTAAAAATCCTTCTTTTCTGGTATTACACACTTAATTCATTTATTATTAACATAAAAACAATACCAGTGATGTGATGCCCTCATTATCTACAATCCAGTCTTCCTTCTCTGGAAGTCTCTTCACATCTGAACAATAAACATGATGAATAATTACCATAAAGCAAACACATACTATTAAGCATCAATTATTTAATGCTAACATTGATTGCTGGATTGATTTATGACTTTAGCATATTAAAAAGAAAAGTAACACTATCCAACTATTGTAAGCCCATGCTTAGAACTTTCCAGAAGTACAGGAAATGTAAATGCTGCTCTTTACCACCCTCTTCTGGCCTTTATGTCTAATGTATTATATCTAGATGACCTGAAGCTCATCACTGTAGTTAATATATACAAGCCTGGTGAAACGGATAGCTTGCTATATCACAATCTCTCACCCTCAGTAGTGTGTTGCAGTGTGGTAAGCAGGCAGTGCACACGAAGGTCAAAAAGGAGGTCCTGAATCACTTGCAGCAGGTCATTAGGAATCTCTAGAGCTGAAAGAGCTTCATGAGTTAGCCTGCAAAAGAAAGATGGAGAGAGAAAGTGAGAGAGGGACTTTACTTTTGACCTGAACTGCACTAATGTATGCGCACGCAAATATCAAGCACACATCACACTTGACACTGTGTTTTTGTTATTATACTTTCTTTTGTGCATTTTTAGTAATTTAATTTTTTTAATTTCTTATTTGTACTACATGTTGTACACTGGGGATCTTCAGCTTCGCAATTTCGTCTCCCTGCATTAATTAATAATTGTGTAACGTTAAAGTTAACTAATGAATGACACAGAGACAGTTTAATAAAAGATATATTAACTTTACTTCAGCCAGAACATCTTTCATAAATCAGTATATAAATAACAGAACTAAAAGGTTTTTACTCACAAAGGCTTAATTTATGGCTACTTGAAACAAGTAAAAGATGCGCAGAGAAGCAGCTTGGTACAAAATGACCCACAGTCTGCTCCAGCAATGTTATAAAAGCCAAAGTAAACTCAGACGTCCAGACGTCTCTCAGCCAAGCTTTCTCTGTCATATTCCTGTTAGTAATGTCCCCTTCAAGTTTTATCAATTAAAATATCAATTTCACCATTGAAATATGGATTGTCATATCGCTTGTGGGACGATAAGACGATATTTTGTTCTACCCATAATACACTTTGCACTGCATCAAGTGTGAGTGAGAGGGAAGTGAGAAGTGTGCCAACATTGAGCAGCAATACCACCACCTACTGTTGGAATGTAAACTATATAAGCAATCATCAGTATTGGAATCGAAACACCCCCAGTTTAGATACAATACAAACACATGCTTAGCATGGGCAGGTGAAGCAGTGAGGTACACTGCTGGACAAATATACAAAAATGAATACTGAGACATCTATGAGGCATCTAAATATAGTAATATAGATAGCACACAGAAAGCTTCCGTATGCTGATGTGAATTTTAATGTCCAACATGGAGTTGCTCATGGTCCAACTGCTTTGAGAAGTCTCTGAATGTATGTTAGATTCTGTAAGGGTGAATCTTACCTAATGGTGTGTATGACCTGTGTGAGCCACACTCCAGTGAGGAGGGTTTTGGTGTCCCAGCCGCCATAAAGTTGCCGCTGCTCCTCAGAGAGAGTAGAAGGCAACAAAGCCCCACGCACCAGCTGTACTAAACGTCGAGTCACCTCCTCAATCATGCCCTACAGACCACACATGCACACACGCACGCACACACAAAATGGAGTAAATGTACCGTAATAAATTGAATAAAACAAAATCTGATGACAGGCAAATCATTCAAACTTGTATTTCACTGAAAATATAAAATAATACAAAAGCAAACATTTGTGGGGGGAAATTATACTCTCTTTTTGAAATTGACACATTTTGAAAATGTTGGGACAGAAGCAAGTTTACCCATTTCAGCTGTACAGCACGTTAGGGTCTTCTTTGTTGAATTATTTTAGTGAGCGACAGGTCTGGACTGCATACGGGCCAGTTTAGCACCTGGACCCTTCTACTACAGTGTCATCATGTCATCGTAAATACAGAATGCAGTTTGGTACTGTCATGCTAAAATCTCAACATCTCAGTGGGTACTGCTCAAAAGTCTGGAGTGTAAACACACCATTAAACATTATTGGTGCCGTCTCAGTTCTGCAACCTACTCAGGTCATATGCAGGTATGAACGACCATATTCTTACACATTAGTTTTTAAACTCTGTTCTGATAGCACTATGCTCCCGCTCCTCTTTAGCCTGGAGGACATTAGAAAATAATTTCAAACTTTAATCCATCAGACCGCAGGGCTGGTGTCACATCCTGAAATTGGAATCTGGGGCTTGAAAGTTTGTGCTGCCTTTTCCATAAATATCTAAAACAGCAGACTTTGAGAAGGAAGAACACACACAAACACAAAGACAATGCTAACACCAATTAATAAAGGCATGATTGATGACTTAAAATCCATGTTTTAACTTCACTGGATAAATTTTTTTTATTAATAGCTTTTTGAAATGATATCTAAACTATGACTGTAACTATTACTCAATAATATATAGAACAATTGTTCACTGGACCCACCAAGATGATCTAAAGGCTGTTTTGTTTACAGTTTTCATGTATTTATATCATATATACACAGTTTTTTAATGTATTTTGGAATCTTTGAAAGACTAAAGAATAATTTCCTTTTTTTGTTTTCTGAATACTTGCTTTAATTGCTTACAATAAACCTCAGCAAACTCACTTTAAAGTCATTCTGTCTCTGCCTGGCATTCTTCTTTAACTTCTCCACTTGGCCCGACTTTTCCCCTGTCTGTCAAAGAGCACAGAAGCCGAATCAAGCCTGTGTCACAACACATCAAAAAACACTGCACTTTTCTCTGTGTTGGGTGTATATTCATTCATACCTCACTAAACAGGCTTCCATTAACATAGGAAATCCAAAGCTTCCAGAAGTTCGGCAGCTGGCTGATGACCACATCAGAGAGTTTCTCTACAAACCTCACCTGTTGAGGACTCTTATAGTGCCAGGCTGGAGAGATGATGAGAAAGAGGATGAGATCAATATTACCACAAAATAAGGTCTTTAAAATAATTTTAACAAATGACTTCCACATTAGATCAAGTGAAGAGTTTCTTTTGTAAATAAGCAAGTTTTTGCTTTGGTTCATTAATTATAAAGGTATTACAGAAAGAAGATTGTTGTGTTCAAATGACCCAGACCAAAATAGCCTTGGGACTAAGATTATATTATATTATATATAACATAAAGATCTGTTCTAGATGTAAAATGTACATATAAAGGCAGTAGTGACATATATATTATTGCTGTGGAATTTAATGTGATAGTAACACATTAATGCAATCTGACTTTAACACAACACAAAATATTTTATTATTTTATTTATTAAACTTTTATTATGAATAAGAAATCTTCATTAACGCATGTCCTATTTGGCCCTGCCAATCATCCTTAGCTCATGATGAGACTTGACTGTGTGTTCACATAGTTAATCGGTGAGTGATGGAGAAAGGCCTCTGAAAGGAAATTTCATTTCAAAACTTTGCCAGATTCTCACTGGACAAAACTAATGCTGTGTGTAGTTACTGAGAGGCTGAGTTTAGTTCCCACCACGCTACATCCAGCCTAAGATATAACATGCAAGTCAAGCACACATTTGGCAGCCAAAGCCTGAGCTCTGGCAATGTATAACAGACTACAATACAATGGACATTGTTCAAAAGAAAAACAATGGACCAATCAACCTCCAACAAATTAAGGGTAGCAGTTCCTAAATGGAGTCACAGCATGCAGCCAATAAATTTAGTAGGGTCTGCGCAACATCTTTCAGATTGCTTCCAATGACCCATCTTATAAGCTCCTCTCGAGATCCACTGTCTCCAGGATTCACAAACTACATGAAATGGACTGTCACAGTGACAGTTGCGCTTACTGGTAATTACTGGACATTTATAAAAAAAAATAAAAAATAATAAATAAAAAATAAAAATCTACAAAACAATGCATCCACTCTCTTAAAAATCCTTATTTGCCACAAAATTGGAAGCGATGGAAAAAATAAAATAAATGTGTTATTAATTGCAGTAAAATAAATGAAATATATGATATGATAATTATTACAAATGTGTAAATGTGTAAAATAAAACAAATTGAAAATCTAAATGTCAAAGACATTTTGTTGCATTATGTTGCATTGCATTTCTTGTAAAATTTTCAAACAGTTGTGAGATTTAAGATATTATTTATTTATCAATAAATGTGAACTGGAATATTCCTCACTTTCATCTCTGGGTGTCTGGAAGCTGCTGCCTCTCCTTAAAGATGCCGCGTGACTGATCCTGATCAGAGCAGATGAGCGAAGCTCTCCATCCAGTTCCAACCCTCTGCCACCAACTAAAGCAGAAACAGACACAAACAGAAAGACAGATTATTTGCTCGCAAGAGGGAAACAAAAAAGGCTTTCCCTCTTCTGCAGCAGTAGATGGCGCTAAAAGAACCATATTCATGCCTCATTCATTTTAGAGTAAAGTTGGATGCACCACCCAAAAGAAGTAGAGCACAATACCATTGACAAAACAGCATAAAGACAATGGCAATAAAATGCTCAGAAGTTTGTGCATTCGGATATATGCACAAAGATCTAAATTAACAGAAGAATCAAAACAACTGTAAATTGGGATGTCCCATGTCTTCAGGACATTCTCTCACTCTTTTTCAATCATTCTTTCAATGTAAATTTGTCTAGGCCTCCCTAATTATACTTCACCAAACTCTCTCTCTCCATCTATTTGTATCTATCTCTATCCTTTCAGTCATTTTTTTCTTCTGGCCATTACCCTCCCCCTCCACTCTCTAAGAGCTGAGCACTTCCTGTTCTCTGTGGGGTCAAGACCACACATGTACTGCTCTATCTAAACATACGCTAACACACAAGGGCTCGCCACATTCCCCTACACATACAGTCTACTCTGCAATACCACATGCAAGAAAGCAGAGGTAATAACACATCCGTAAAGCAGAAATTGTCTTGCCCCTATTAATTATTCAGACCATTACTGGACCCTTCAAAATTAAGACCCAGACTAGCATAAAATGGTGGGAAATATTTGACTAATGACTAAAAAGATCTAAATGAAGCATGAACAGTGCAGTGCCAGCCTCTGGGATCAGAGGACCATTGTAGAGGCTACAATTTCTCAGATTTAATAAGTGATTTGCTCATTGAAATATTTATATTTTTTCATGCTGTGACTACCTAAGTTGCTTGGAAGTATAAAATCACATGTGCTAATGGAACTGAGTTTTGACTATTTTTATAATGCAGTGTGTGCAATCCTGTCAGATCCTAACTGAGAAGATCCAGAACAACACAGAACACCACGTAAGGGTTGTTCTACTATTAGCTCAAGTAAAGTTTCTCAGAGTAATGACGAATGGAATCAACACAAGTATAAATTGTTAAGTACAATCTGGTGTAATTCTCTCTCTATTTCGCTCCTTTAAAAATGTGGGGAAATGTTGTTAATGAGATACTTAATAATTTAAAAAAAACAAAAACTACTTTTGAACTAAGCTTTATGTGGCAAATGTGACTGAGTAAGAGAGAGCAATGGAAATTTTATTGATTGCTTATTACGTTCAACCTCATAAAGGGTCTGCAATACAAAACTGCCTATCCATCAGGCTAGTTTACCATGGACAACTTCGGTTGTTTGTGTGTGTGTGTGTGTGTGTGTGTGTGTGTGTGTGTGTGTGTGTGTGTGTGTGTGTGTGTGTGTGTGTGTGTACCTCTCTGCTCTTTGATAAAGTCTTCTTTACAGTTCTGCATCAGCTGCAGAATCCACTTATGTTGGGCCACAATACACTGCCACGCTGGGTCTCCTGGTGCATGCAAGTCGGACAGGTACCTAGGGATTACATATACTGCTATAAAGTACTGTTATGAGGCCCCTCCCCCTCCAAAATGCAGAGGTCACATTTGGATGTGGTGCACTTTGTCTGTCATTGTGTTCACAAAAACAAATAGTCACTTTCACTTTATAAGCAGATAAATACTAACAAAATTACCTGATATAGCGTTTCTGGTCATGAAGAGTAGAAGGTGTCTCCAGTAATTTATCCAACAAAAGATTCCTCAGAGCACCAATACGAGTTTCCACCTCTGCATACACTACACACAAAAACAACCACCACATCATGGGTTATTTTTTGAGGCAGACTATTAGTATGAATGTCCTAAAAGGGTTACATATTTGGATAGGAGACCTGAAGTCATTTTTACTGTCCATTACAGCTTGAGAAATATGTTAATGTTAATAAAGAACTATTCATGGCATAAAATGCCTACAAGATAATTTCTGCTGAGATCAGGACCATCAATACCACATGGTTAGTAAAGGATATTTGGGTTTATATACCTTTTTTGAAAACAGGAACTTCTGTGTTTCCAAACAGGGACTTGGCTTTCTCATAGTCATTGATGACCACATCATAATCTCCCTATGAGAGAGAGGGGTGTTATCATATGATCAGCAAATTACCATACACTTCCATGTACATTGTCTGTATAGTTTCTTTCAGATTAAGATGTTAAGACAGCAGTATCAGTTGCTAAATAAGTGTTTACAGTAAATTGCGTAACATGTAGTATGTACATATTGTGTATTTTGAGCACCACCTTTTGAATGTTGCGCTCGATGTTGAGTGGCAGGTTGAAGAGGAATTTGAAACGCTGCAAGACGTTGAGTGCGTTGCGTGTGGAGTCAGC
The DNA here is from genome assembly GCA_037576955.1 of Lepidarchus adonis. Lineage (NCBI taxonomy): Eukaryota > Metazoa > Chordata > Actinopteri > Characiformes > Lepidarchidae > Lepidarchus > Lepidarchus adonis. The sequence goes on along the minus strand of JBBIGC010000152.1, from coordinate 4,013,692 downwards.
TTTATCCTTTCGGCCCAGAACCTCCTGGAACAAAGTGTCAGCTGTGTCGCTCGCCCCTGAGAGAGAGACAGAGCGAGAGAGCGATAGAGAGAGAGAGAGCATAAAAAGGGTTGGAGTCCTCTGCTCTCTCACAGATGAAATCTATCCATTCTGTCTGTCTCTCTAACAGGCCCTCGCTGTCTGCCTGGGTGGCCGTGGCTATGCTATATACTCTAGGTCAGATTCTTTTAATCAAAATGAGCTTTCTAACCACAATAAAAACAATGACCAGACCAGTCAGCCAAATTATTCACATTTTCCCCCATACTGTGTCCTGGATTGGTTAAGAGAGTGACAGCCAGGCAGTCGGAGGAAAAAGAGTGGGTTAAGGATGAAAGCATGTCAGTGTGATTGGTTTATTTATGTGAGCTGCAGGAAACGATCATGTTTATTGACCTACCATCACATTAGTCACATTAACATGCAGCAGTAGAACTAGAGGCAATTTCTCTCTCTCTTACTCTCTCTCACACTTGCATGAATGCACACAAACATGCATTCACACATGTAAAGACGAAGTTCATGAATACCATATTATCATGGCTATGTTTTTTCCCCTCATAGCATATTGCTTAGCATAACTCACGATTATTCCTTATGGTTTTGGCCTGCATATTTATTCTTCAACAGACTGACGTCAGAAAAAGGTTTGTATGTTTCAGTGTCTATACGTGTGTAAGCAAGATTTTTGATCATACTGTTCAGGACTCTTTCCAAACGCTGGGTCATTGAGCCTTCCACCTTCTCAGTGCCATCTGACTCAAGCCTCTGATGAATTGCTTTAATAGGGGAAACAATGAAAAAGACAAAAATAAAGATTGTTACTACAAACTGAACAATTTTAATTAGGAATCTATAATAAAGGTGCTTGGTACTTATATCTCTAAGCCTATAAATAAAAACAAGCAACAACACAAAATCAGACTATTTCCCTCATGTTTTGGTGCAGCACTTCCACATATGATTTCAATGGAGATCTGGTACATTATGTGCACCACACACACACACACAAACACAAATACACAAACTCACAGAGACTGTGCTCTGACGTCAGGGCTAACCTCCAGGCCTCCGGGGTCCGGAATACTGTGCAGTTCGTTTCCTGTGTCCCTGTTCTGTGTTTTGACTCAGCCGTTTTGAGTTTTGTGAATATTCACTGGGAATACGCTCAGCTTCCTTTATACGCTCCCCCATTTCCCCTCAGTACAATGACAGCTTCATTACAATTTCATCCAAACATTATTTCTGCCACACCCCATGGACTGCAATAGTGCCTGTCAATCCAACATGTGCACAGTTTAAAATAGTTCTTCCTTTGTTTGACCCCTGACTGGTGACCCTTCAACTACACACCTTAAAATGCACACACATACGCACACACATACAGTCCAATAACAAAAAAACAGTAATAATATACACGTTTATAGTAATAAATATGAATACAGAAATTTCCTCAGAAAGCAACATACATGTTAAGTGTACGGCAGAAGAATGTTTATGACAAACATACTCTATGTCAGGAGTCCAGCTGCATGCCTCTTTTCATTCATGTCAAACATGTATAAACTCACTGTAAAACTGCATTTTCAGAAGGCTAAGAAAACCATGAAAAAATAGAAACACACACTAAAGGCCAAGTAAACACGAAATAAACAGCTCAACATAAAAATGCTAAAAAATGTGTGGACATGTCTAGATAATGAAGTCATTAAGGTTTAAACTAAGTCATTCAGAATGCTTAGATTATAATGCCTGATCCTAGAGAAACTATATATGAAAGGTTTAATGCCACTAAAAACTCTTTCAACAACAGTTCTGTTGTAAAAATTGATCTAAAATACATTATGTAAATGTATTTAATGGTGAATGGTATAGATAATGCAAAACAGAACCCAAATCAAATAGATTTTTAGAATTACTACATTAATAACATGACTGAAATTACATACAAAAGCTCAGAAAATTGTTAGATTTACTAATATTTTGCATAATAAATAGAAATGCCTATATTTGCATGGTAGCTAACATGACCATTAGCAACACTGCAAAGACGACTGTAATGAAAGTTCTCTACAGTCCACCATTTCACATCTAGACCAATGAATGATACAAAAACCAAATTTTAAGAAACAGGCCAAGAAGGTACTGAAATGAGTGTATTCATGCATACCAGCCAAAGCATCTTGGGCTTCAAAGAAAGTGCTGAGCCCTCCTTTCACATAGGCCAGACTGCCCTCATTCTTCTTACTCGCCTGCTTCTTTAGATTTCCCGCTGCCACACGCAACTGGTCAAAACTAGAACCAAGAAACACCGCTCATGTTAGATTGTTAAAGGAACATGTAAAAAAAAAAAACTTGAGATGAGACTTGAAAAAACTGACAATGCATATTGGGAATAAGCTTCTACTGCTTTGTATACATTAATAAACGTGTAAATATCACTGTTTGCATTAAGTTAATGTGTTTTTTTATATTACACTGTTGATGCATCAAATAATTATCACAAATAATATGGATACTATAACTGAATGTGTTGACTAACCTGGTTGCAGAGTGATTCTCAATGATGTACCAAGTTGCTGAAAAGTTTTCACTTGTGAAATCACCACTCATACCTGGGAACATACTCTCCAAATCCTTCAGTGGAACTTTCCCCCTAAAAATGTTAGAAGTATTATTCAAGCTTAGAAGAAAACTCCCTAAATTTTTCTACAATTAAAAAACTTTTTTTTAATAGTTTCTCTATTGGTTTTTTGTATCTATTAGTTAGATGTCAGAAAAAATGTAAAGTCATCCACTCTAATAATTATTCAGCACATTATTTACACACATGATACATTAAAATGCGTACACAGGCATGCAATGATTGATGAGATCAGTGGAAGGAAGGATTTCACTTCCTACAAGAGGAAATAATCAACCTGTACCATCATTCCGGTAGAAACCCCCCCAAACAAACAAACACACAAAAACACACAAACACACACAAA
>JBBIGC010000152.1:3995368-4010401 GCA_037576955.1 Lepidarchus adonis | reverse complement strand
GTATTTCGTGAATTATTGCAGACTCTGTGTGTGTGTGTGTGTGTGTGTGTGTGTGTGTGTGTGTGTGTGTGTGTGTGCATACTTGTCGATGTCAATGCCCAAGGGGTTGGCTGGCCTCAGAGACAGAGGGGAGATGCCTTTGTTCCGATCTGTACGCATGTCATAGTAATTCATCTCATCCACCCACACAGCAGATGGATCCAGAATACCTACACATATACACACATTTACAATTAGTTATGCATAGATTCAAAGTACTGGACTGCCACCAATATTAAACATTATAAACAAGTACATTTTCATTGAGACGCAGCTAATTCACATTTAATGGTTTTTCTTAGCTATGAACATAACAAATTCTGAAAGTGCCCATTAGATATTGTGATGTGTGTGCCACTGACTACTTCCCATTGTAGCACAGCACCAAAAAATGGACGGTGTTGATACTTAGCCTCACTTTGCACTATATTAAACCATTGTTTAATTTAAAGTGTGTGTTTTTGCATGTGCTTTAATTACACAGATCTCATACAACAGAGCGTATAAAACAGTTATAAAAATTACACCTTTCTTTATAAATACGTCTAAATATGTTTGAGGCATCAGCTTTGCCGCTATTCTGGATGAAAGTCATGCAAGAAAACCCTGATCGCCACAACAGCACTGAAAACTTATTCAGAAAGGAACGTTTACGCGTTACCATAGCGACCAAAGCGCGTGAGGGGGCGTTACTAAAAATGTTGCCGCATTTCGGATTTCACTTTATTTACGCTGCTAATAAAGTTACATAATTACACAATGTTAAACTGTCACATCAAACTCCAAGATAACTAACATAATAAACAAAAATAAAATATATAATTAAAAGTTGAATTAATAAATAACAGGCTTTTTGTCAAGGCCAAAAAGAGCCACAGCAAGGTGGCTGAAGAGCCGCATGCAGCTCAGGAGCCGCGGGTTGCCGACCCCTGGGTTAAACGCAGAGGTCATATTTTGTTGTGTTGAACATTGTGTGTTCACAATTACAAATAGTCACATCACTTCTTACCTATCTTCTCATGCTTCAGGAGTTTGAAGGAGACCGTTGATGTGCCTCGGCCTCCGCTCCTGGTTGTGACAATAATCTCACCCTTGTCGTCTTTAGCAGGACCAACACGACACACAATCTTACTTGCGGACATCCATTCAGCCGTCAAAAGACAGTTATGACCACAGATAGACAGACCTGAGAGAGTGCACAACAGAAACAGAAAGGTTACTTGCATTTCACTCAGTGTAGAAAACATTGGAGGTGTTCCTTTATAATCAAATTATTTCATTAATCAGATATATAATTACATTAATTATAAGGACAGATATTAAAAGATTTCTGCAAAAGTAGTGCTTCATTCACTTTTCACCACTGCATTAAGTAGGTTTATTATAAAATCAGTCGTTAATATTACCGATAAGGTCATTAGCTCCAGAGCCCAGGTTTTCTCCGCGGATAGTGACTTTAGTCCAGGGAGTGCCCTCATTGGGCGAGATGCCCGTTACCAAAGGAGGCTGTCGGGCACGTGACATGGTTCACAAACTACAGAAAGAAAAAGAAAAAAGTGTTATTCATTACAGATTATTTTTATGTCACTTGATACAGGTCTGCTGAACAGCTTGAATTCATTTTGATTGGGGCTGTTTATTAACTATTCAGACTATCCTGCCTTTTATGAATTTTTCTCATCCATCTACGTCATGGGAGATTAGCTACAGTGCCATGTGTTTTAAACTGCGCACATTGGACAAAGGAACATGAAGATCTCTGGAGATGGCCTTGTAGCCTTGAGATTGTTGATACTTCTCCACATTTTTTGTTCTTAACTCCTCAGATAATTCTCTGCTCTCCGTTCTGTTCTCCATGCTTAGTGTGGCACACACAGACACAATAAAAATGGTGAGTAAACTTTTCTTCATTTTAACTGGCTTCAGGTGAGATTGTTATATTGCCAGCACCTGTTTCTTGGCACACGTGAGTTTAAACAAGCATCATATGCTTGAAATAAAATTATTTACCCACAATTTTGAAAACGTGCCAATAATTTTGTCCAGTCCAGTTTTTTGTGAAATTTGTAAAAATGTAATTTGGCTTTTTTCTCTGCTTTTTTGTTGATCCAATGCACATAAAGTAAAAATAAACATACCAATACCAAAACATTTGTGATCCTGTCTATCCAGTAACAGTTGTGTAAGAGACCGTGTGTGTGTGTGCAATGCAGTCAGGGATGCTATGTATGGCAGGAACTTTGGCAGTGCTTTATTCTATGAATGTGTATTTTATTCCCCTCTGAAGTGGTGTAAATACACACAGAGAAGGGCTCTGGAGTCTGCTGCTTTCTGTGTGGTCACAGAGTGTGTTTGGGTGTCTGTGTGGTCTGTAATATTGTCACAGGGGAGAAGGGAATGAGAAGCAAGGGAGTGAAGGAAAGGAGGAAGGAAGGGAACACGTGAGAGAGAGTGTTTGTGATTAAAAGTGTGCGAGATGGAGAGAGAGAGAGAGAGAGAGAGAGAGAGAGAGAGAGAGAGAGATAGAGACAGCGAGGGGGGTAAGGTATAGGGAGATGTAAAATTCCAAAAAAATGTATATATATGCAAGGACTCCCCCAGACATGGGATCTCCAGGGCTGGAAGAGTCTTACTCCTCTCAAACAGACAGTGGGATTTTTGGGTCTTTGGCAAAGCAAGCAAAATGACTTTCCTGTTTTAAAAAGTAAGAGGATACTGACGGCCAAATATGAAGACGATTCTCTAGGCGACTGCATGGATGCATATCTCCTTAACAAGGCTTTATCAAGGCGACTGGACCTTTTACATAAATGCTTCATGTAAACTGAGCACCACGTTGAGCTATACTGTTCATTTTTCAACAAGTGTCTCCTCCTGTTACGCTTTGTATTCACGTCGTAGCACATGGTTATTTTTGCACATCTCCACAGTCACATTAGCGTGATATAGATGATTATTTATCATCTCCAGCCCAAACCACCAATGCAAATTCCTTGTATGTGGAAACATACTTGGCAATAAAGTCTGATTCTAATGTATTCTGTTACAATATCTGTGCTAATACTGATTAATTAGATTAGCATCATGGTCAGTTTCCCCACCACTGACTTACAGTTGCATCTATTATGGTCGATAAATTTTTAAGGGAATTCCATACATTGTCATACGTTCCACATAATGAAACTGTTAAGATGCAAAAAAAAAGTTGTTTAGTGTGTTATTACGTGAAATGTTCAAGAGAAACATGCTGAATCAGAATTGTGCACAGAATCAGACGTTTAATGCCTCTAAAAGTGACCTCGTACAAAGTCAGACGATCTTTTTACCAACAGAGAGGTACAAGCAGGGTATTGCAATACAAAATAGCCACAAAGTGACATATTTAATTCAGAAATACCACTACTTTAATCAAAATAAGACAAAATACATATAAAAGGCTCACTGGCCTTTATGTACTTGAACTGCAGACATGGTGATCACTGGTTCCAACCACAACAACTATAAGTTTTAACATATGTCCTAAAACTACCATTTCATATAAACCTATTCTGAATTATATCACAATCATCAAATTACGCAGATTTTTACAAATCTAGCCAGTATTTTGAGAAGCAATTCCCTCTTGACTTACGCAAACTTCATAGCACAGCAGGACGTATTCCTCAACCATGCACATTTTCTGTAAAGACGTGCTTATAATGATTACATTCTGTATCACACAATGACTGCCAAAAGCATGGAAATAATGCCATATGCAAACAACAAAATAAAACAACAACTTTGTTAGAACTCTATTAGAACTCAGAAGTCATGTTGAACGTGGACATATCTGCTTTTAGCACAGTCTGATCACAAAAACATTATGAAAGAAGGTTACAAACTACAGTAGCTTATTTGATCTTAAAGACACAGATAGTCTACATTAAAAAAGTGTTTACACTCTGCACACGTCTTACAGCCTCTGGAAAATTATTCAAACCAACTGGGACAGTTTTCAAATTGCAAGGGTTGCAGTTTTGATGATCAAACACTCAATTACTGACACTTAAGCCTCAATTCCAAGAAAGAAGAAAAACTGTGCAAAATGGGCCTAGGGAAAAAAATTAGAAATGAACTTAAATTGAAATCAAAATATGAGCAAGAAAAAGGAATCACTTATATTTGACCAAAGTCATTCAGCCAGAAGAGTTTGTTGTAGTTCTTTGTCTTGTTATTGTCTGATTTAGGTGCAGCAGTCACATTGCATAAAAAGACATGATTGAGTTTTTCTAGCTATTCTGAATTCTGGATTTAGCTTAGAGTTTTTCCTGGTGATGAACAAAATTGGATTTAATAAAGATTTAGTTCTAGAAAAAGTATTTGAACACCCTGCGATTTTTCAAGTTCTCCCACTTAGAAATAATGGAGGATCTAAAATTCATATTGTAGGTGCATTCCCACTGTGAGAGACAATGTTTAAAATAATATTCAGGAAATCACACTGTGTGATTTTTAAAGAATTTATTTGCATTGCACTGCTACACATATGTATTTGAACACCGAGCAATCATCAAGAATTCTGGCTCTCAAAGATCTGTTACTCTGCCTTTAAAAAGTCCACTTCCACTCATTAATCTAAATTAGTAGCACCTGTCTGAGCTCTTTAAAGACACATGTCCACCACACAGTCAGACTCCAACTACCATGAGCAAGACCAAAGAGCTGTTAAAAAACACTAGAGACCAAATTGTGGACTTCCACAAGGCTGGAAAGGGTTTCGAGGATAATTGCCAAGCAGCTCGGTAAAAATAGATAAAAAATCAAGGTTCTGGAGTGGCCTAGTCAGTCTCCAGACCTAAATCCAATAGAAAATCTTTGGAGGAGCTGAAACTCCATTTTGCTCAGATCTAGAGGAGATCTGTGTGGAGGAGTGGAGCCAAAATCGCTGGTCAAGAACTACAGGAAACGTTTGAGCTCTGTAATTGCAAACAAAGGCTTCTTTACCAAATATTAACACTGATTTTCTCAGGTGTTAAAATATTTATGTGCAGCAGTGCAACACAAATAACTTATTTACAAATCATACAAAGTCATTTCCTGATCTTTTTTTTAAATGCTGTCTTTCACAGTAGCAATGCACTTCAATGTGAATTTCAGATCCTTCATGATTTCCAGGGTGTTTTCCAATGTTCCTTACTGTATTTCTTGGAATTTCCATGATTATGGCTTTGAGATAATAAAACCCAAAATTCACTCCGAAAATTTGAATATCACATAAGATCAATAAAAAAATGATATTTCAAACAGATATCTTAGGCTTCTGAAAAATATGTTCATTCCTATTCACTCAATACTTGGTTGGGCCTCTTTTTGCATGAATTCCTGCATTAGTGTGACGTGATATGGAAGTGATCAGCCTGTGGCTCTGCTGAGGTGCAATGGAAGCCCAGGTTGCTCATCTTCCTCTTGACAATACTCCAAAGATTCTCTATGGAATTCAGGTCAGGTGAGTTTGCTGCAAATCAAGCACAGTAACACCCTGGTCATTGAATCAGCTTCTGGTTCCTTTGGCAGTGTGGGCAGGTGCCAAGTCCTGCTGGAAAATGAAATCAGCATCTCCATAAAGCTTGTCAGCAAAAGGAAGCGTGAAGTGCTTTATGATTGCCTGGTAGATGCTGCGTTGACTGTGGACTTCAGAAAACACAATGTCAGGGCCCACAAATCATCACTGACTGTGGAAACTTCGAGCAACATGGATTCTGTGCCTCTCCACTCTTCCTCCAGGCTTGATTTTCAAATGATATGCAAAATTTACATTCATCTGAAAAGAGGACTTAGGACACTGAGCAACAGTCCAGTGCTTTTTCTTCTTAGCCCAGGTGAAACGCTTTTGATGTTGTCTCTGGTTCAGGAGCGGCTTGACACGAGGAATGCAACATTCGTAGCCCAAGTCTAGGATTTGTCTGAGCATAGTGGCTCGTGATGCATGGACTCCAGCCTCAGTGCACTCCTTCTTAAGCTCCCCCAAATTCTTGAATGGATTTTGCTTGGCAATCCTCTCAAGGCTGTGGTTGTCCCTGTTCCTGGAACAGCTTCTTTAGCAATGACCTTTTGTAGCTTACCCTCCATGTGGAGGGTGTCAATGACTGTCCTCTGGACATCTGTCAAGTCAGCCGTCTTCCCCATGGTTGTGTAGCCTCCTGACCCAGACTGACGCTATTTAAAGACTCAGGAAACATTTGCAGATGTTTTGAGTTAATTAGCTGATTAGGATGTGACATCATGACTTTCTAAGATTGAACTTCCACTACCACTTTCACATTCAAATTTTCTGATACAGTGAATATTGGATTTTATTATCTGAAAGCCATAATCAAAATTCCAAGAATTAAAGGCTTGTGTAATGAATCTATATAATATTTGGACTTCACTTTCTGAAAGGAATGTCAAGAAATATTGAACTTTTTCATGATATTCCATTTTTTAATGATCTTTTTTCTGAAATGGTAGATCTCTAATAAATACTATAGATTTTTTGACAATCATTCCTATTACAATGGAACTGTAGAAGAGCCACTGCCTCTAAATAAAACAGCAGCCTACACATTTCTCAGGGGGAATATATATACATACATACACATATATATATTGTTATGTATAAATATTCTTTTGTATTGTTTGTTCAAAACTGATACCAATGGGTTATGTAATTGTATTATATGAAATCCACATGTGAAATTTGGTAAATATTCACCATGTGTGCGTGCATGCCTAAAATTGCTATTTTTAAAACTCTCACACTTGCGTTTTCAAGATGATGTTGCTTATTTCACAGTTTACAACTCTAAAAGGAATTATATATGCCCCATGTGTATCTTTAACTTCAAACCTAACTGAAGCTCTTTGTCAAGTGAAACTTCAGTCCTGAAAGGCATCTATAAAAGTTCAGAGCTAAAATATTAATTCACTCATAAATGATGAGCAGCTCTAAACATAGAATTTTGATCAACCACAAACTATTGCTTTAACGGACATGTTAAAGCGACTGGATACAAAAATATGTGTATCCTGTAACCTAAACCGGCTACTACTGATTTACTAGTTAATAATATCAGTGACCCTTCTTTCACTGGGTGTGTCACATCGCACCGCAATCTGCAATTGATGCTGTGTGAACGAATATTCGTATTTACACAGAAACATGCTTGAGAGCAGCAGGCTAACAATATACATAATGCAAAAAAACAAAACATTTAAATGTATAAGATATAATTAATCATATCTCTGACTGGCTAACAAGCTAGCAAAAAGACGGTTAGCATCTGAGGCTAATAAGAGACTTCGGAAATGAAGAAAATACATTTATGGACATGCAGCTGACGAAGTATTTGTGCAAATACAGATCTAGTACTGACATATGTTTAATGTATTAAACATTTAAGGAGAACTCACGTAATTTGCAACAGAGCACAGTTATGCTGGAAGACGAGTTCTGGTTGTTTTGATTCCCGACTGTACTTCCGGGTCATTGGCGCACTGGTACCGCCCAGAGCCATATTAAGCGAACCAATAAGAAAAGCCCTGTTTTAATCACCCAATGTTTATTGGCTGGGTTTACGAAGCCTGAAATATTTCTCGAATATCTTTTAGAAAAACTTACACTTAACCCTCCTATTATGTTGAAATAAAATGACATTTATTATGTTACGGGTCAAATTGACATGCATATTTTAAATAAAGACTATAAAACAGACAAATAATCAAGACAAAACAACGGTAATTTATTTTAGTCTCTTATTGTGGACAGTCCATATTATATATATATAAGCTCATGGCCATAAAGTCAAGAAATTCTATTTTATTTTATAAAACTCAAAAGTGGAAATGGGTCAAATTGACCTGACAAATGTGTCTATGCCTCTGAAGCACAATTGATATAAAGATGCATTTAATAGGTTTTAAGAAAGAATGCTACAAACATTGGGCTGAGCTGCCTGAAGGAAAGGTGATGTGAAAAAGTTTATTAAATGTTCACATATCCATGTCTAAGCTTGTTTTTATTTATCTATGGAACATAAAGTGTTTTAATTGCAGGTGAACCTTGATTTATTAATTAAGCAAAAGATATTAACAAAAATGTGTATTTTACTGAGGAAAAAGTTAGGACACCCTATCCCCTAATAGCTAGTGTTGGTTGAAATAACTGCAGTAAACTCGTTCTTTTAGCATCAACCAGTCACTGATATCGGTCTGAGTCCCCAATCCTTAATGCAGATTTCTTAAAGCTGTGAGATGTTTGAGGGGTTTCTTGCACGTACAACCTGTTTCATGTCAATATACAGCATCTCAATGGGCCACTACCTGACTCTCCATTTCTTAGTTTTCAGAGAGTCCTTGGTGGGTTTACTTGTATGATACATTGTTGTACTGCAGGGTCAGATGGTCTCACATGTTCCTCAAGCACCCTCTCATACTTGGTAAAACTCCAGGTGGACTCTATGGCCAGGTTCTGCTGTTGCAAAACTTTCACAAGCCATGACACTTCCACCTTCATGCTTCACAGCTGGTATGAGGTTCTTTTCCTCTGTCCTCTGTTCTGGTGTCCAAATAATTAAATTTTAGGCTCATCTGTCCAAAGAATGTTATCCCAAAAAATATTCTCTCTGGCAAACCTCCGTCCAGCTTTAATGTTACTCTTAGAGAGCAAATGTGAATGCAAGTTAAAGTTGTGCATTCTCTTTCTGATTGTACAGTCATTGGCAAACGTTTTGAAAATGGCCCAAATATGGTTTTCACAAAGTTTGCCGCTTCAGTGTTTTTGGATTTTTTTTGTCAGTTGTTTTTGTGGTGTATTGAAATATAATTTAAATAATTTCATAAGCTCCAAAGACTTTTTTTGACAATTGCATCAAGTTTATGCAAAAAGTCAATAGTTGTAGTGTTGGCCCTTATTTTTCGAGACCTCTGCAATTCGCCCTGGCATGCTGTCATTTAACTTCTGGGCCAAATCTTGACTGATGGCAACCCATTCATTTGTAATCAATGCTTGGAGTGTGTCAGAATGTATGTGTTTTTGTTTGTCCAATCGCCTCTTGAGGATTGACCACAAGTTCTCAATTGGATTAAGGTCTGGGGAGTTTCCTGTCCATGGACCCAAAGTTTCAATGTTTTGTTTCCTGAGCCACTTAGAGCATGTTTTGTTGCCATTCTTTATTCATGGCTGTGTTCTTAGGCAGAATTGTGAGTGAGCCCACTCAATTGGATGAGAAGCAGCCTCACACATGAATGGTCTCAGGTGCTTTACTGTTGGCATGAGACAGGACTGATAGTAGCGCTCACAATTATTTGTAATAATTTAATAATTTTTAAACTTTGTGAAAACCAATATGTGTGTCATTTTCAAAACTTTTGGCGACAATGGTAGAAGCTTGCACTTTCACATCATCAATAGCAGGAACCCACTGTAGGTCCTGTGAAGAGATTTTATGGTTTTGGAGACTTCTTTTAGCATCTTGTAGTCTGTTCTCAAGTTGAACTTCCTTTGACGACCAGACCTGGGCATGTTGTTTTGGAAGTCCTCCACTTGTAGACTATTTTCTGGACAGTGGACTGGCTGATTGCATATTCTTTTGAGATCTTTTTAAATCCCTTAACAGACTTATAAGCTGCTCTCACCTCAACAGTCAGGAGTACACCAAACTCAATGTCTGTGGTTTAAATAGGGCAACCTCTTTCAAAATGTTGAGTAACAATGTTTTAATCATGGGAAATAAGGTGGGTGTGTCTTAATTTATTCCTCACCAGAAATGACATTTTTGTAGAATTACATTTTACAAAAGATTTTGAAAAGTCTTTCCTTCAGGTTTAATTGTTTAGTTGTATTACTTTCATAGGGTGTCCTAACTTTTTCACATAACTGTAAATACTTAAGCTGGCACATGGAAAAGCCAGAAATGTTGGGATTCTTTATAAAATGAAAATAAAAACAGAATGCAATTAATTGTAAATCTCATAACCCAAGTTTAATTCACAATAGAACATCAAATTCTGAGTAAATGTACCATGTAAAAAAGTCAATTTTAAATTTGGTGGCACCAGCACATCTCAGAAAGTTGGGACTGGGCAACAAAAGACGAGAAAAAAAGTTATACTGAAAAGAAACAGCTGGAGAAACATATTGCAACTTATTAAGTTAATTGGCAACAGGTGCTGCACTGGTCTTTCACCAATTAGAAACAATTGGCATATAATGAAATGGAAATATGACAAACACAGCCCTGGATTGTTGAGCAGATAAACAGCTATATCATACAAGAACATGATAACTTTTCTCTCCCAAATGTCCAGAAACTGGTCTCTTCAGTTCCCAGATGTTTATGGACTGTTGTTAATAGAAGAGAGAATTGTACACAGTGGTAAACATGCTAAATTTTATAGCCACGTGTTCCTGACATTACATTAAAAATGACTTTTTTCTTAAAATGGTTCATTTACTCCTGTGTTCTATTGTAAATCAAATATGGTTTGTGCAATTTTTAAAAAATGGCATTTTTAATTGCTGTTTTTATTAACATTTTCCACAGCATGTCAGCTTTTTTGGGATCAGGGGTTGGAGTCTTTATTTTGTTTGTCTTTTTCCAAGTTAATGAAAGTGTATGTCTCAGGTTAACAGCTCTCAGGTGTTTGTCAGGTGATCTGAGATTTCTGCTCTGTGCTCTATGTGGGCAGAGAAATGAACTTAAACAGAGTTGACATGGGCTGGTTTAAACCTTGTCACTGCTGTGCTGAGAATAACCCAACACCCAAAATAACACCTGATTTCTGGGGGGTCATGACCATTAGTTTGGAAAATCTTGAAAAGTGATTTATTTCTAAGCATTTTTTTTGCATTTCAATAAATAGAAAAATTAAAACGAATTGTACAGTGTGTTTGCATAACCACAACCTGACAACATGTCTGTGTGTGCCTGTGTGCCTGTGTGTGCTTGTGTGCATGTGTGTGTGTGTGTCTGTGTGCGTGTGTGTCTGCGTGTGTGCGTGTGAGCGTGTGTGTGTGTGTGTGTGAGTGTGTGTGTGTGTGTGTGTGTGAGAGAGAGAGAGAGTGTGTGTGCGTGTGTGAGAGAGAGTTTGTGTGTGTGTCTGTGTGTGTGTCTGTGCGTGAGAGTGTGTGTGTGTGTGTGTGTGTATGTGCGTGTGTGTGTGTGTGAGAGGGTGTGTGTGTGTGTGTATGCGTGTGTGTGTGTGTGTGGGGGTGTGTGTGTGTGTGTGTGTGTGTGTGTGTGTGTGTGTGTGTGGGGGGGTGTGTGTGTGTGTGTCTGCGTGTGTGTGTGTGTGTGTGTGTGTGTCTGTGTGTCTGTGTGTGTGTCTGTGTGTGTGCGTGTGAGCGTGTGCTTGTAATTTAAAGCTTCAAAAATGTCTAATAAGTCAGTCTGGTGTGATAAATAAAAAAATTAAAAAATTAAATTAAATTAAAATAAAAAATAAAACATAAACAATTTAAAAATAAGCTCCACCCATCCCAGACTAAAAGCCACAATCTTAGATGTTCACAAAAACCTAAACTAAGAAAGCTTATGTTAGAAAGTAAATGCATACAGTCCTAAAAGACATTGGCCATAGTCTCAGACTGCGGTGAATTCCATACGACTGTGTAGGTTTATATGTTTACATTTAGGCTATATTTTCTACATAGAAAATATGTTATTTTTATGCAAGCTTTCTGTTCTTCTTTGTTTAAAATCTTTAACTATTGAGCAATCTTTAATCCAGTTAAATATGAGGTCATTTGGCAAAATAAGGAGTTGCTCCTTAAAAGCAAAGTGAGAGAGGAGAAAGGGGTACGAGGTGGGGTTGTGAAGGGTAGGAAAAGTATGACGGGCTGGCGAGTCCTCAGGAAATGATGTGAGTGATAGAAAACTAAAACATCTTATTGTGCAGCGCAATTCTCTCAATTCTGTCCTCATTCAGAGAATAAACATCCTGCAATTATATAAGACTTCCAGCAGGACAAGACGAAAAGAAACGGGCACGCAAGGGCACTGAGAATGTTATTTTTTTTAAATTTTTTATTAAATACATTTATGTAAAGCAGACATATTGACAAGAACACCCCGTTGGTTTAGGTTTTGCTTTAGATGAATAAAACCAATTGGTGGATATATTTTTCAAATGGTGTTCTGCAGAATTATTGGCACTAAATTATTGGTAATTTCATTTTCTTTAAGAACGAATCGAATGTTGCTGTTGTTGGATGTGCTTTGAGGTGTGCTATGTAGAATGAAGATGATCATGATACTGTAAATCACAATAAAACATGAAAGATCTCAAATAAAATAGACCCATCTCCAGCAATCAGTAACTTATTAGCATCTCCAGCAAACAACATCTGAATAGCCACACTATTGGTCTATTCATCTTGGTCTGCTTTGGCCACCACTGGCCATCACCATGTCTACACTTCTAGCCATCAAACTTATCAACCATAATTATCATACTTCCAAACTGTAAACTGAGACTGTTTCTCTTTTTTTCATCTACCATTCGGTGTGAACCTGAGGAGGATAGGTTCTTTGGTTTCTCCCAAGGTTTCTTCTTCCAGTTTCCTCCAGGGAGGTTTTCCTGGCCTCCGTTGGCTTTGGCTTACTCAGTAGGGGCTCGGATCTGGATTTTATAAAGCTGCTTTGTGACAATGTCAGTTGTAAAAACTGCTATAGAAATAAGACTAAACACAGTTTCCAGAAAGCCACATGATGCTAATACAACATAATCAAAACTACAGTAAACTACAGTGTATTTTCTATTTGCTATTTGTCAAATCAAACCATCTTCTTAATAATTCTAGAGGACACTGCATGCATATGCCTCAAATGTGCACTTTGGTGCACTGAGACATTTGGAATATGGCTATGAGTTGGTTTCATGTTGCCCTTTGCATTTCCAATTATTCTGGGAAAGTGGCTGCCTCCTTGACCACCCACACAGTGCGCCGTCACGCTCCGTTGTCTGAGGCGAGGAGACTTTCCCTCTGATAAAGTGATAAAGCTCCATGGAGTCCCAGGAGAGCCCGAAATCTTATAATTATGATGGCTTAGTCTAAAAGATCAAGAGCGATTTAGTCTTACTGGTTGCAACATACTGCGTTTCGTGTCACAGAGAACAGGCCGCTGGGTGTGGGACGGGAGCAAGGGGTGTGTAAACACACACACAAGCACAAACTATCAGTGCTGTTCATGCTGTTTTAATCAGATATCCGGAGAATGATTTATGATGTTATTAAGAATATATCTATGCTGAGTATTGATGGGGCTTGGTGTTTATACATGTTGTCACTTTGATTTGTGTATGTGTTTGTATACTTACCTTTGTCTTAACCTGTAAACCTTTATACTCATCTACATATAAACCTTTATACAACATCCCTCCAAGCCCACCACTGGTCTACTGATCCCAAACTAAACACCTGAAGAATTATACAACTTTAAACCTGACAGAGAACCATAGAAATGATTCTCTAAAGAACCATTTTTGTGAATGTGAAGTTGCATTACAGAAGAATCAGAAGAAGGGTTTTTCATACAGAAGATCAAGGACAAGAGCCATGAAGAAACCTTTACTATAAGTGCAGTCAAAACATGAGGAGCTATTTTAGAAAGTCAGTGATGTAGAAAATGCATAACAGAGTATATTTACAAACAGAACTTATGTGAAAAATGGAACAGAAGGAATAGAATATGGTCAATTACACAGAGCAGAATAGAATATATTAGAAATAGAATAGTATAGAATAAAATACACTACGTTAGAATAGAATAGAAAGGAATAAATGTTAATAAATTACAACATAATAGAATAGAATAAAATAGAATAGAAGAGAAAAGAATAGAACACACTAAATTATATAATTGCATCGAATAGAATAGAATAGAATAGAACAGACTATATTAGAATAGAATAGAATAGAATAGAATACATTAGAATAGAATAGAATAGAATAGAATATATTAGAATGTAATAGAACAGAACAGACTTAATTAGAATAGAATAGAGTAGAATATAATAGAATAGAATAGAATACACTAAACAACAGAATAGAATAGATACATTACATACATTACATTAAAATGCTTTAGAATAGAATAGAATAGACTCAATAAGAATTTAATATAATCTTATTTTTATCTATTGCAAACATACAAAGAGATTGGGTTTGCAGCTTCTGTAAACATTGCTGTAAATGAATTAAATAGAAATATAAAATATAAATATATGCAATAAATATAACAGTAGATATAAATAACAATATGCAGTGACTACAGTCCCGACAGTATGTGTGTGTGTGTGTGTGTGTGTGTGTGTGTGTGTGTGTGTTGTCTTTCTATTCAATTTTAGGGGCTCTGTCCCAGTGCATTCCCATGGGCCCACAGCCAGGAGGGAAGGCGCCATGTAAAGCATGCACTCTCTCACTCACTGCATAAATGAATACCCATCGGCAGAGCTTTAATACGGATCATGATGAGCTGGCCATGCACCGCAGATTAATTACTCTCTTGTTTTACTGTTTTTCATTCAAGATGTGATTTGAAGCATAAAGGAGATGCTGGTGTATATACGATTTAATAATATTGGGTGTAACAATTTAAAAAAGAGGAAAAACTGATATAGAAAAAATAGCAAAGGAGCTCAGATACTGCACATTTTCATTGTATCTGAAGTGGCTTTTATAGTGTGTGATCTTGGAATTATAGAGTATTTGTGAGTTGATAATTAAATGTTTCTCATGGTTAAGAGTAATGTACAGAATTTTTGTGACATTATGTGATTCTCTGGTGAAAATATGGAAAATAATGAAGCATCTCCAAAGTGAAGATTTCGACAAGAGACTGCAGTGTATATGACAAATTAAACCAACAGGGGGAACTGTAGAAACAGGGAATGTTGGATAGGATGTGTGTGTGTGTGTGTGTGTGTGTGTGTGTGTGTGTGTGTGTGTGTGTGTGTGTGTGTGTGTGTGTGTGT
>JBBIGC010000152.1:3911615-3945581 GCA_037576955.1 Lepidarchus adonis | reverse complement strand
CGTGTTGACCTGTGGGGGCAGTAATGAGGCAGTCCAGACTGTAATGCTACGTGTTGACCTGTGGGGGCAGTAATGAGTTAATCCTTCATTTGGATTGATTAAATATGGATTAGCTCTTTTTACTAAAGTTAAGCCTTGACTCAGCGTGTTAAAGATCATCTTGATACTGTAACGTAGAGACAAAAACAAAAAAACAACAAAAAAAGACATCGCCCCCTATTGGGCTCACTCTTAAACTACTCAACATTTGAAGAGTCCTGGGACATCTACAGTCCTCCAGTACATTAAGTTAATGACTTATAAACAGAATAAAGATGTCTTATTTGCACTTATCAGGCTTTTGACAGACATTGATGCCAAGAAAATGCTGCATGCAATGTTTTTTTGATGCTATCCAAATGTCATCTGAACAAACGGGAGTTCTGAAAGCCCATGTAGATTTACATACATCAATGTCCAAGCTTATTTTTATTTACCTCTAGAACTTAGCGTTTTAATTGCAGGTAAACAACAAAAATAACTGAGTTGGTCATTAAACAAAAGACATCAACAAAAAGGTGTATCCTAATTGAGAAAAGGTTTGGACACTGTACCCCCTAATAGCTAGTGTTACCCTCTTTGGCAAAATAACCACAGAGAGCATTTAGCATTTAGCATTTACCAGACTGACATTGGCCTGAGGAACGTTTGCCCCACTCCTCAATGCAGAATTCTTTAAGCTGTGACATGTTTGAAAGGTTTCTTGCCTGAACAGCCCATTTCAAGTAACTGCACAGCATCTCAATGGGTTTTAGACCAGGGTTATGACTGCCACTCCAGGACTCTCCATTTCAGCCTTCAGTCCTTGATGGATTTACTGGAATGTTTTGGGCCATTGTAATGTTGCAGGGTCTAGTTCCGCTTCAGCTTTAAATGTTCTTTCAAATGGTCTCATGTTCCTCAACAACCATCTGATACATGGTAGAATTCATGGTGAATTCTATGATTGTGTCCTGTCAGGTTCTGCTGTAGCAAAGCATCCACACACCATGACACTTCCACCACCATGCTTCACAACTGGTATGATGTTATTTTCCTAGAATGCTGTATTTGGTTTACGCCAGACATGTCCTCTATTCTGGTGTGCAATAACTAAATTTTAGACTAATCTGTCCAAAGAACATTATTCTAGAAGTCCTGTTCTTTGTCTATGTTTTCCCTGGCAAACTTCAGGGTTTTCTCCATGCACACTTTTTCACATCCACAGTAGCAAGACCCTACTGTAGGTCCTCTGATGACACTTTATGATGATGTTTTTGGAGACTTCTTTTAGCATTGTGCGGTCTACTCTTGGGTTGAACATCTGGATTGCAAATTATTTTTAGATCTTTTAAAATCCCTTAACAGACTTAAGAGGGCTACATTGTTTTTGCTTAAGGCCTCAGACAGCTTTTGTGATCTCACCATGCTGTTCACTCTCACAGTCAGGAGCACACCAAACTAAATGTCTGAGGTTTAAATAGGCCAGACCTCCTTCAAAATGCTGAGCAATGATGTTCTAATCGTGTGTACCTGATGGGCTACACCTGTTTGTTATTTAAGCCATTGGGAAATAAGGGGGGGGGGGGGGTATTCTAATTTATTCCTCACCAAATCACATTTTTGTAGAATTACATTTTACAGAAGATTTTTTACAAAAGTCTAATTATTTAGTTGTATTACTTCAATCTCCTAATATTAAGTTTGAGATTAAACATCCAAAAATGTTACATAAACACACATACATTCATAGGGTTTCACTATTTTTTTCTTGCAACTGTAAATAGAGTGAGATAGAGCTAGACTGAGCAAGAGAGAGCTAGATAGAGAGAGAGCTAAATAGAGAGAGAGCTAGATAGAGTGAGAGCTAGACAGAGCATGAGCTGGATAGAACAAAAGAGCTAGATAGAGTGAGAGCTAGACAGAGCGAGAGCTGGATAGAACAAGAGAGCTAGATAGAGTGACAGATCGAGTTAGAGCAAGAGTGAGCGAGTGAGAGCATGTGAGAGCGCACAAGCGATTGAGAATTCAGTAGAAGCTCCAGCTGTGTGTGCAGTGGAGATCAGCTTTAAACTTGCAGGTCATATTACTGCATTGATTTAAACTGGGGCTCTTTTCTATATCTTTCCATCATAATCTCCAGCATTATGACAAAACTGCATTTCAGGACAGAAGTACATGTTCTGCTTCCAAAAAAGGGAAAATTTTGGGACACTTTCCAAGCCAAGCTGTTTATGCAAGTGTGTGTCTGTATGTGTGTGTTAAACTGCCCTAATCAGCCTCATTAAGGGAGGAGGTCTGGAAGCCTGGCAGCACACGACTCAAAGCAGCAGAATGTGTGTGTGTGTGTGTATCAAATAAACCAAATTGAAGGAAATCAAAATTTTGGAATCATAACATTGGCACGCTAAAAATGTTCAGGCTGTATTCTCCCTCTGAGACACAAAGTGCACAGGGCGCACACACACACACACACACACACACACACACACACACACCACAGCATGACAAACTTGTATGAATGGATTGATTGTGAGGCTAAAGTTGCTGAAGGCAGAACTGCTGGGTTTCCTGCCAGTCACCTGGATCTCACACACACCATGTGGAAATAAATCTATGTATGAGTGTGTATGTATAAGGAGAAAAGAAAAAGAGAAGGAAAAAAAAAAAGGTCAAAGAAAGAAAGCCAAGCATGAACACAAGCCTATGAGAAAGAGCGCGAGAGCTTTCAGGTGTGTACAGCTGTTGCATGCAGGTAGAGTGAGGGTTGTTCCTGCTCAATGTTCTCAAATCTCCTCATAAAAGGGACCAAAAACAAAAAACACGTCATCAACCTGCTCACCACACCCACACACACACCTACACACACATAAGGAAGCACTAATGCCGGTGTGCTGTGGTTGGTGCTAAGAGAGCAGCTATGTGAAGAATGTGCTGTTTTGATAAGATAACAGTTAAGATGGCTGCCAGAGCAACACAGACAATCTGCATGTCTGTTTCCTACTTCAGACTTTATTCTAATGAACAAAGACAACAAATAAATAAGTTAAATTAATGAATGAATTAACAACACCTTTATCCATGATCTACACTTTATCTTTAAGAAATTAGAGAGCTGGTGTCACTCATATTGATGCCAGTAAGATGAACGTCATACAAGAGCCTCAGTAGAGTTTAGAAGGTCTTAGAAAGTCATTTGAGAGCCCTACAGCACTCTCAAGAAATAAGAGGCACAGTGTGTGTGCTTCTTCTGCTGATTCCAGACCAGTGGATAAACTGTAGATAACCTCTTGACATCCTTTCTCTGCATTAGGGCTGGATATTGCGATACAATCCGGACCATGACATGGGGAACGATACAGATCACAATACATTTTGAATAATGCTTAAACACATCACAAAAACTCTACACCGCTGACGTGTGTTATTATTTCAACATTATTTATATTGTACACTGTAAAGGTTTATACATTTGAAGACATTCTTTATTAATTAATTTCTAATAATGTGGAGAAAAGAGCTGTGTTTGTGGTCACAAATAAAAGATGTTTATTCACCTTTACTGAAGAAATATTGAGCAGGTTTAATAGTTACACATTTCTACATCAAACAGATGTGAAACACTTTCTCCAGCTCTGGTTGCAAACACCAACAGACATAAATAACAGTACTGTGTAAGGAAAACTAAACTGCTCATCTGTGAAGGTTGGCACACTTCTTTCCCACCATTCAGCAAGAAAAAACAAAAACAACGGCATCTTCAAAACAAGTAGGTGAAAAATTTTAACGCCACCTTCTTTTTCCTGCTTCCCTTTATTTTTGGATCTTGTCCATGTGTCCTTCAGTTAATTCTCTACAGCAGCAAGTGGAAATACATTTGTATAAGAACCAGCAAAATGATCAGCACAGTTTTTAGCTTGATTTTTAGCCAGGTCACATTGTTAGCTAGCCATGTTGCTAGCATGACGTACTGTATACATACGCCTACTGAAGGTCACATGCTTTATTTCACATAAAACTTCTGTGCCAACACTTAGACTATGTTATTTGATGGCACCATATAGAATGTTTCTCATTTTAAACTGCGGTTAAACCAATGGACAGCTCGTCAAAAAAACCCTTAAACCGTCAAAACTAATACAGCAGCATCTGTATCAATATATGTATTGTCAACGAGTAGGTCATGATTTTTTGCTGTACTGATTTTTTGAGCACAGCCCTAATCTCCATGTACATCAAGAACACATGCCCATCACACAGCTGATCCCTGACCAAACCTATAACACAAACTTATGCCATTTAGAAAGAGGAGCCAATTCACTTGCTCATAAGTCACACTCTAAATTCCACTCCTGCTGTGCTGCCTCTCAGCATGAACCTTCAGGACTTAGTAGAATTACTGCTCAGTTCAAAGAGTCAACTTTAGGGTGGCTCTAACCATCACATTCATTATCTTAATGAAATAACAAGATTAATGTAATTCACTCCAGCAGTCTGTGGTTTTAATGTTCTGGATGATTGGTGTCGAACAACTTCTATCATGTGAACAGCAGGGAAGTGAATCTTTAGGTCAGAGGCCTCAGGCCTGGAGGCACAGTACTGTTTTCCCTCCTCCAGCACCTACTACAACACAGGAAGCCTGGGCAGCCTTGGCCTAATGGTTAGACAAACGGGTTTGTGAATGAAGGGTCATGGGTTCGGGTCCCAGAACCAGCCATCAGGCTGAAGGCACCTAACCCCCTACTACTCTCCCTGTTCTGTATAAGAACATCTGCCAAATGCTGTAAATGTAAAATGTGCAGAGCAATGCTTGCTGAAGCACCTGCCCCTTTTACCCTACACTAAGCAAAGTGCCCATGAATCTGATAAATATCATTAAAAAATGAAAAATATTTAAACTAGAATTTCCCTGTGTGGCGGCCATGAAGGGCGAAGTGGCAGGTTGCCATGGATATGTTCTTAGTTCTTGCAACCCCTCACTCTTTGAATGAATGGTCAATTAACCAATAGGAATTAAGCGCACAATCACCAGCAGAGTGTGCAAGAAAGCAGCCGTTACTGACACTTAGCAGAGGAAGGTAATTTCCTGTTTCTCTATCACAGGTCCTCTTAAATAAAAAAAAAATTCAGTGCAAGGTTGCAAAGAATTGAGGTCTTTAATCATCGAAATGACATAAAAAAAAATAAAATAAAATCAGGGAACCAAGAGAAATCTCAGTCTATGTAGGAGAGGGCTGAAAAACACTTGAGTGAGCATGGCCTTCAAGTCCTCAGAGATGTGGGTTAGTTAGTGGAAGCGCTAGTAATCAGATCTTTTTACATTTGTCCATTAAATGAACAAAATCACTATTTTATCACATTTTACAAAATGTCCTGACTATTCAGGAATTGGGGCTTGTTATGAAAAGTATTTTTTCTTCCATTTTTTATAATTTTTTGTCCTTACATGAATACACAGTGTTCATTATCATGTGAATTGTTATGAATATTGTGCAATAAAGCAAAAAAGGAAAACCATAAACATGAGAAAAAGTCTATTATATTTTACATTTCTTTTGTGAGAACCATACACATTAAAGAAATGGGATATTGCCATATTCACACTACAAACCTTATTTGCTCAGATCTTTCTCCCTTCATGGTTCAGTTATGTCTGTAAATAACTGAATAAACCAATAATCAAAGTGAGGCAGAATTGAAAATGAACAAACTAGTTGCACAGACCTTCATCCCAAAGATCAGCTCATGCTTAGGGGACAAAGGACAGAGTTATTAATTTTTCTGTAGCATTTAAAAGCAGAAACAACTGCTTTTATATTGCAAAACATAAGATGATGTAAAATGCAGTGTACAGGAGAAAAATAAATACATTTACAAAATTCCTAACACCATATGAGAGACACCAATCTGCTTTGAATAGATAGTAGGGGTAAAAAATTATCTAATAAAAAAAAATCTAATTTCAACTTCAGCCTGGTAAGGTCACCATTGTGCTCATATAAAGGAAATATTTGAGTTTTAGTGCACAAAAAGGCTCTTGGCCAAATGATTAGTGAGAGGAACGTCTCTGTGCTACTGTGGATTATATACAGCACCCGAGTTACATTAAACACTCATACTGCCCATCAATCGCAGGACACACACGAAACAGGCAAACAGAGCTTGCAGTAATAAAAGGCACACACAGACCCAGTCTCAGTTGGGCAACACTGTCAGACAAAGACAGACGGGCCTGAGTTAGTAATATATGAAGTTATAATGAAATACATTTTTGTCATATTGGACACGAAGGCCCTGAAATCAGAATCACATGTTGCAATTTCTGTGAGCAGCTGAGAGAGACCATGATATGTTCAAGCTGTGGGTAGGAGTGTTTGACAGAGGAGATGTGTGTGTGCATGCTGAGGGCAGCATATGTGTGTGTGTGTTTGGGGGGGTGGGGGTGTTTGAAATCGAAACACCTGCATTGCATAAATCCTGAGCACAATGAATAGAACAATACATTTCTAATAGCTGGGAGAGGGCAAGCTACTGTAGAAAACTTTAACATGGCCCAGCTGTGTGTGTGTGTGTGTGTGTGTGTGTGTGTGTGTGTGTTAGTTTGATTCTGGCAAGCTCCTCCCGATTCGTGTCAGGCTCTGATTGCGTTTGGCTGAGGTTGAAATGAGCTGAATTGCTCTCTGATTAATAAAAAAAGGGAAAATCCCACTTTTACAGTAACATGAAGATAAAATGTTAAAAGTTACTGCACTTGTCTGGCATGTACACTCTCACACTGCCTCCCACACACGTGGCACGCATATCTGGAAGCCCTAAACCACATGCATAACACATCACATGCAATTCACCCTCACTCGCATCTGCAAAAAAAGGACACTAATAGTGTTTAAGAGAAATATAAATATATTTATATATACATTCTATATATAGATTTCTTTCATAGAATACAAATATATAATATTTTATAAATAGGTTTTCTGTTGTGAATAAAAATGGGCTTATAATAACTGCAAATCAATGTAGTCTGTTTGTATTTACACAGTGTCCCAAAGTTTTAGAGCTGTGCTTGTACACACACACAAACACACACACACACACACACACACACACACACACACACACACACACACACTAATTAATTAATTAATTAATTCAACCTTGTATTTTAGTTTACTAAGCCCTTCCAAGTCCTAAACCAAACATGAAAATCACACGGACCGTGCACCCACACAAAATTCCAATTCAATCCTCCTAAAAGCCAGCACTTCCTGTAAAGACAGGAAGCCGGAAGCACTCATTCATTCAAGCACTTAGTCGCTACTCATTTCCTGAAAGCTCAACTGAGGAACCATTTAACAAACTGTATTCTGTCGGACGCCGCGGCCCCGTCTCGCCAGCATTTCTCACAGCTCCTCAAGTTGCTGCTTGTGTTAAGGCTTTAAATTAAGTAGTATTTAGCAAAAGCATGTGAACTAATCCCACCTTTTCTCTCCTGATACACATTCCAACACCTGCACACAATGTACAACAGCCAACAGAGTATCTGGGTAGAAATGTTTCATTTAAAATCCACATTAGAGTAGCTGAGATTTTTTGGGGCAAATAAAGTGCACTCCTTACTGATCGGTGGTTCAATTATGCACACACACAGCTTGTATATTTTCCATAGAACATCACTGCAAATAGAAGGAAAAGCTCTGGAGTAGATGCACATGGGCCTAAGGTCGCCCTGCTCAACATCAAGCATCAACAAGAGTTCTAGCTTCCCCTCACCCCCTCAACCCCAGGCTCTGGATAAGTGAGCTGTGTTCTCAGCAGTGGCTCCATCCAATACCATTGGGATGAGCTGGAAAGGCGTGTGTGATCCAGAACTAATTATCCAACATCAGTATCTGACCTTACTAATGCTTTTGTGGCTGAAAGAACCCAAATCCACCAGGACTCGGTGTGAAGCTTTCCCAGAAGACCAGAGGCTGTTACTGCAGTGAAAAGGGAACAAAGACCCTATTAATACCCCTGCATTGAGAAGAAACGCTGGCTGGATGAGTAGGTCTCTATACATTATGGACTTGAGGTGAGTAAACTGTGGTAAATTGTTAGGGATCATTAGATACATTAGATCAACAGAGACAGCAAGCAGATAATGTGCTGGTACAATTCTGCAAGATGAATAAAACACTGAACATACGTTTAGCAAGGCCAGTATCTGTGTCTATATATCTATACCAATCTATATATCTACATATCTATACCAATCCACTATATAGGGGCAAAGCATTTTCCAATATACATTGGCAGTGTGTGTATGTGAGGGGAGGGAGAGGAATGCATGGCTCCATGGTTTACAACCAAGCAAGAATTACTACCTCCTGTGATAACTCTGGGTGGTCACATGTCACCATCTATGTACACACAAACACACACACACACCTTTGCATGGTAAGGCAACATTTGACCTGTAGCCTCTAAAGGAGAAACTACTGACCTATTATCCAATTCAATGCATCACTGTCTACATCTGGATGGCGTGTGTGTAGAGATGTTTAACAGCCTGGGTGCAGGGTTGTGACTGCTGAGTCATTAAGATGCTTAATGGTGAAAATGTTCCAGCTCTGCTGCGGTTAAACAAGACTGACCTTCATACTCACTCGCTGTGTGTGCATTTGAAAGAAAAGTCAAGCACAAAAAAGCTAAGGAGGGGGTTCCTGACTTTTGTGATATGCCAGTATTTGTTATTTCTCCTGTTTAAGGCCAACGTAAAAGGCTCGAGACTAACAGTGGTGCACCTGTGAAATGTGCCCCTGGGGAAACACAAGCTTCTCCAACTATTTCCCAGCCCTGAGGGAGGGGTAAAGCAGAACCAGATGGGTGGAGGACTGGGCAGGTCAGATGGGGTTGGGAAAGGATGACGAGTGTGTGTGTGTGTGTGTGTGTGTGTGTGTGTGTCTATAACTGGGTGTGCTTGTGGGTTGGAGTTGATCATGTTCTTTTCCAGACCCATTTAACAATGCATTATAAGGCCCAGACCAATAACATTTTGCAAAACACACACAATAATTAATTGTGATGGCTCACGTTATTTTGTACAGTGAGTCATAATTGATCACATGTACCTTATTTATTTTTAGAACACAGTCCCTACTCTTCATGACCAATGATGCATCATATATGCAATCAATGGTGACTTTACCTAGGGGTGGACGATAAAAGGCAAATAAATAGATCATGATAATTTGATAAATGTTTTAATTTTACAAATATGATACACATATCAATATGTATTTTTTACCCCATTATGACAACAGTGCCATATTAAATATATTAAATGATACTTTTGTCCAAAGCAACTTCCAAGGTACAGAACCAATCAAGCAATTTCTCTCCGCAGCACAACACTGAAGCGAATGCTACTTTAAAGGCCAACACATTTCCTTAGTAAATACAGATGACAACTGCTACGACAACTATAAATGGAACACTACTATCTGGGAACCATTATCTAGGCAGTTTACAGGCTGAACAGAGTCAACCTTATAGCTCTAGCAATACAATTAAATAAAATAACAAAATTTGCAAACATGCCGTGGCTGAAAATACATGCATATTTAGTTTAAAATAACTAAAAAAAATTTAAATAATGAATTCATACAATAACTAACTAAAATAAATCATTTAAATAAATTAATACAACTAAATAAAAATCTAATTTTAAGGAAGTGCATTACAAAAAGGACTACATTATAGGACCAGTAGATTTGTTGCTCACACACACACACACACACACATACACACACACGCACACACGAAAGATGAAGGTGCTGAGTGATGATGTAGGAGAACAGACTCTCAAACGCCTTTGGTAAAAACATGTCAGATGAACATGTGCAATGCTCCATTACATGCAGTAGATGAGAATGTACAAAAAGTCATTAAGTCACTTATCACCTTTTCTGCCTCACTCGCGCTCACACACAATCGCACAGGGGTTGTTGCATTTAGCTGTCGTCAGTGCCGGGACTATTTTGTGTTGCTCAGGCAAGTGTATTGACAGACAGACTGAGGGAGATGATACTGCCCACATCTTCTCACACACACACACACACAGACACACACACCCACACACACACACACACCTCCATAGTGATCCATCAGCTTCTCCCTCTCATGCTCCTACCTACTCATCCCGCTGTCTTTCTGCCAGCTGCCGGCGTCAGTGCTGGTTCAGAACCTTTAGACACGCTGGAGATGCAAACATGCTCCAGCATCACTATGGCAACATTATTCTTCGCTACGCCTAAAGGCTGTCATGATAGAGATTACGGCAGACGATCCATAACCCTGTACAGGAGTTTCACACAAATCTAACACACAAGGTTTACTGGTCATTGCTGGTCGGGGGACAACTGATCAGCAGAGAGTTTCTAAAGGATTCATGCACGCACGCACGCACGCACGCACGCACGCAGTATTTCACACTTGCTAAAGTTTTTTAAAGCATCAGAATTTTCATTGATTCAGAAGAGTGCTGCACAGAAGTGTGCTACACACACACCGCTGCACCACTGATGCAACTGTTGTTGCCGTGTCTGCCTGTTGTAACCAATTTGTCATAGGCCGGTTTCATAAAGACAATAGTCAATGCTCAACAGTCTTAAGAGCGAAAGCCACAAAAAGCTGCGCTCACTGAGCTTGTAGTGAGGTTAAGAGTGCAACACTAACCCCTTAGACACACACACACACACACACCTAAAATCTCAACATTTCCAGTATGATCTGGCTACAGAGCTGCACTGTTCCCTGCACACAGAGCCTGTTTGGCGAGCAGCCTCTTGCCCTCTGAAACACACCCACACACTCTTTTCTTCTTTCTTTACTCTGCTGTGCTAGAGGTCTTGTTCCTTTACTCAGTGTTGTGATGTCGTTGCTGTCGAAACAAAACCTTAAATCTTTGTCATCTGAAAACACCCCCTGATGTTTACACCGTGTCAAAAGGTGAAACAGATAGGATCCCAAATTAATAACAAAAAGCATATGTTAAAATAAATTTAAAATAAAAGTTAAGATGGTTTTATGCTTTTCTTGTTAAAGTGCCAGTTTGGAGATATAAAGTTACAGTGTCACATAAAATTTGCAAATACCACCAGTTACTTATCCTAGATTAGAATGTCAAAATGACTTATAGGAACAACCCTGAAAGGACGCAGAATAAAACCTTTTCACATTAACTTAAAAAATACTATTTTTGGAAACTGAGATATTTAATAAAAACAAATGAAATGGCCTTTAATGATTTTGCTGACCAGCTTAACTATATTTTGCAAATATTAACATTAGCTGCTCAACAGTCGCTACCTGATCGTGCTTTTCAAGTGCCCACACTCTATGAAGCCATGCTGTTGTAGAGAAAATGGAATTAGGCCTGACATTGTCTTGCTGACACTAACAGTGACTTCCCAGGAAAAATGTCAACTGTTAGCAGTGTGTGTGTCTCTAAAAATCACAATATGCTCCTCCAGGTCGATGAAGCTTTCACAGATACGATGCATTTAAGCTGGTGAATGATTTTCCCAGATTTTTCAGAAATGGTGTTTGTACTTTGAAAATGGTCCTTCCTCTCATGTAAAACATATTTTTAGAAAAGAGATTTTGTACCGATTTTGAGTGTATACACACAAATCCACAGGTTAGCCACTTTACACACTAAACTGTGTGTGCCAGGTGGAGCAGATGAGCAGGAATAAACCTGAAACTTCTAACAGTAACACACACAGAGAAAGAGAGAGAGAAGAAAGTGTGAGTGAGTGTAAGTATGAATAATTTATGAGTGGAAAAATATGATTGCTGTGGGATTTCATTTCTCGTAAGCTCTCTCTCTCTCTCTCTCTCTCTCACACACACACACACACACACACACACCCCAGAAGTCTTCAAGACTTCAAAGGGTGCGGTCTGGACTTCCTCTTGGTCTCCAATGGACAAACAGGGTCTTTTTCAGAACCAAACACACACACTTTTAATTTTTAAGTGCCTATAGCTGGGAGGCTGTGTGTACTATGCAGCATTAAGGCTTTTTTTCCACAGTCAGGACTAAAATGACGTGATGAGTCTGGTGATTTGTGACGTCAACAAAACTGTACAGTCAGGTTTAAACTTTTCCAATAAAACAGTTTCACAACAAGCTAATAAAGAACCACAAACAAGACCTTCACAACCTGTTAACATGGTTTACTTTTGCTAAGCTGTCAAATGGCAGAAATGTGTTCTGTGGGTCAGGAAGTGTGTTGTGGCTTTTGTTGCCGCTTTCCCGTATTTCTGGAAACCTAACTGAACTGAGGCCAGAAAATGAACAGCACACAGTCTTTAACTGCTCTGCTGACGTGCACTCCAGCCTTCTACACCAGCAGTCAGCTCCGAATGGATAGAGTGGTTGTACGGATAAATTGAAGATGATGGAATGTCACAATATTAAAGATCACAGACCTAATTTTATTATTGCATTAATCAAGTTAATGAGTCTGAATTGTGGTACACTGAGTGTAAAGACCATATGTTAACAAAAAACTTCACATATCATAGCTTGTTCTGATTGTTTTATCTATTAAACAATGGGGGCCTATAGGACTGTGCTCAAAAAAATCGATACAGCAAAATATTGTGACCTACTTGGAGAAAATTTGTGCATTGAGACGGATGCTGTTGTATCATTATAGGCGGTTTAAGGACTTTTTGACAAGCTGTTCAATGGTGTAATAGCAGTTTTGGAAAGGAAAAAAAAAAGAAACATTCCCTATAGTGCAGTGCACAGTACAGCTGTATGGTGGCAGGGAATAACGTGGTCTAACGTTAGAAACATCAAACAAGTGCGTGCGGAAATTTTATACGAAATAAGGAGTGTGATGCTCAGTGGCTATATGTACTGGTGTACAGTAGGTCATGCAAACAATGCATCAAGGCTAACAAAAGCTGCTAACAAGGAGTTTAGTTGCTTCTTATTTAAATGTATTTCCAGACGTTATTTAGCTGAAGGACACATGAACACAATCCAAAAACAAAGGACAATTAGAGCAAGAAATAGAGGAAGGCATTTACATTTTCTCCTACGTGTTGTAGATGCTGTTGTTTTTTGTGGTTGACGTCAACACAGACTGGTGGGAAAGAACTTTCACTTTGGACTACAGACCTTTTCACATTTGTTTTATATAGGGAGGGCAATACTAGTACTAGTTCTTCTGTGAACCAATAAATATTTTAATATTGAGCACAAACATGGATTTTTTTATCCAAATTGTAAAGGCCTGATTTTCTCCTGGTGTTCAGTTCTTGCTCTTTAGAATACTTGTGTTTTCTTAGGATTCTTTTCAAAATGTATCACAATACATATTGTATCATTGTTTAGAGGCCATTACACCTTTTGCTTTCCATCCCCACACACACACCCACACACCCACACACACACACACACACAAACTAACACACTAAACAGTGACGCCATTACTGTAAGTCCAGACAGTGGTGTAGTATGTATATTTACTTTATTTGGTTTGTAAGCTATAAAGACAAAAGCCGGCACTTCTGAATACAGAGGTTGTACGTAAAATATGCAACCACACTGAGTGATGAAGTGAGTGTGTGCATATGTGAGAGAGAGAGAGTGTGTAACATCTCTGTGATGAAAGACGACGCTCGCTGACAAAGCAAAAGAAATATAAAGTGAAGAGTGTACGGACAAGTAGAAGACAGGTTTGTGACCCAAAAAGGGGAGACAAAGTGAAAGGTGACTGTACGGTCAGCCAGGTCCGGCATCATGTGTGAAGAGCCACGGAGCATAAATCCATTTCATCTGCTCCTGTCTTATGATGTTTCTATCACCCATAGATTTTTTTCCTCCTTATCCTCTGTTTTCCCCCTCAGCCTCCCTCCCTCATCCCAGTGTGATACTTGGAAAGTTGAGGATTCTGGTTACAGAGGGCATGTGAAGAGAAGAGAGGAAAACAGAACGAAAGAAATGAGAGCATGTGCTTTCATCCTCAGCACAGCAGGGGAGAGCGCGGCCTTGTCAATCCCAGGGACAGCAGCTGCCACACACACACACACAGACACACACACAGACACACAGACTTTTTGGAGCATGCATCACTGATCGCACCAACACACCTGATTCAACTTCATTTCTAATCATTAGGCCTCGTTTGACCTGGATCAAATGTGCTGGAACAAGGAAAACTCCTTTTACAAAACTGTGGCAACTCCCACCACCTGCCTTTCATTCTTACTTTACTTTACAAAATCTAAAAAAAATAAACCGTGGATTAGAATTTCAATTTGTTCCACATTAGTCAGATTTAAAGAGAAGTTAGGAAGAATTCTGCCAACACGTACCTTTTGTAATTTCTTTGTTACAATCAGGATATCTAACATTTTCAGTCTGATGCCAATCAGATTCAGCTAAGCTTAGCATGTTGCTAACTGAGGTTTCTGAATGGATCCGATGCTTGTAAAGTTTCCACATTATGTTTCTCAATATTTGCACACAACCATGTATTGTCTGTGCAACTGCAAGCAGTGAGTTGTTAGGGCCTCTCGTTGCCAATCACACCTGGCTGTGAAACTATTTTGCCTCTTAGCCAATAGAAGTTACTGAACTAAACATACCAGTCATTTTTGCCATTTTACATGTAACATTTTGTGTGAAAAGTAACATTTCCTGCTAAACCGAGCCATGTTCTCATGATATATTAAGTGGGTCTCTGTGGGTCTTCAAAACTGTGCTTCAACACGACAGCCGAGTGCACACTTGCATGCATGCATACACACGCATACATTTAGATTAAGGTGGCCTCAGCTTGCAGCTGTGTTTATTTCCCCTGCTGGATGCCGACCACTGGAGTTTAAACCCCAAAAACCCACAGAACCAACCTCTCCACCCCTTAAAAACAGAAAATTCCAGCCTTTCTAGCGCACACACACTTTTTCAGGAACAGCACATTTACACAGGAGTGAAAATAACACAAAACACACAAAAAAACAACATTTTTAAAAGCAGGATGGTTCAAGTAAGTAGAGAACTACTGTCTTATTCTCTAAAGTTGAGTCTAAAAGCTAAGCCCAACATCTACTGAGAAAATTACACGTAACCAGCCAGATCACACTATAAGCTAGGATGCTGTGTAGGCTAGTCATAGACTAACGGCAGTGTCAACAGCGAATTACCTTTATTTATTCATTTTAGTCTAGCAATGTTTGAATGATCAGGTTAATATTTCCCTTAACCTCACATATCAGACCTACACCCTGAGAACACTGGGTACAATAGAATAAGCACCCCTTGGACTTCATTGCTTGGCTGTATATTTGTATGTGTGTGTGGCGGAGGACTGGAAATATTCAAAAATATTCAGGTTTCAAAGAGCTTAATACTTCATACAAATACAGACCAATCAAAACTGTGCATAGGTTCAAGAGTTTAGACAAACATACTCTTAGGAGTCCTGTCTGTCCAGCTCCAAATCCCCTCCACCCACCCACACTGCACTCACTAGCTGTAGTTGCTGGTCTGACAGTAATGGCTCCGTTTTTCTCTGCTGCTATTTTAGAGCTCAGTGACTCAGAACTTCATACATCTCACACAGAGCCACAGTCAGTACCAAACGCCTCCATTTTCCTAAATGCCCTCCATACCTCCCACTCAGCTGGTGCTGAAGTCCAGCACTTTCAGATTCCCATGACATTCAAAGAAACCACCTCAGACCAAAGAATGAGGCAACAGAACGAGATAAAATTCATTTTAAATGGGATTACGCTTAAATAAAAAAATTGCCATAAGGAGGTTAAAAACTACAAACTACCAAACCAAAACTTTAGCTTCCAAAACCAGAGAGAACAAACAGAAAATAATACATGAGTGCTGATGAGTGTTTATTTAAACTGTCATTTTCCTTACAGCACTAGACCAGTTGAGCACGGGTTCTTCGCTACAGAACCTTCTTCACTCTACCATGTCTTCCCTTGCAGTCTGCAGAAACAGTGTAGCAGGCTAATGCAGACTTTCCATGTGGTCATTCTGTGCTGAATTGGTACAAAACACTGACCGTGTGTGAATGTTGGGGGTGTGCAGCTGTGTTAATGTTGCCCACCAGAAACTGGTGCACATCAGCCTCTGAGGCCTCACAGTGGAAATGTGTGTGTTCCTTAATGATAAGAATGTAGATATATGATACATTTTACAGTCGCACTTAAATTTGGCAAAGGCTCTTATCCAGAGCCACGTCCAGTTTGACCATGATCTAGTTTTGGGTGAAAGATAGCCCAGTCTGCAGTGTAGAGAGAGAGAGAGAGAGAGAGAGACTGTACCTCAACGTAGTCTTTGGCATGGCCCCAGTCTCTCTTAGAGTCCAGATTACCCAGACTAAAGCACTGCAATTGGCCGAGATGGATCTTCGCCACTGAACGACTGATTTTCCGTGTCACAAAGTTAGAGCCTGAAAAATAAATGTGAACACAGACACAAACAAAATTCATGTCAAATTGCTAATGGGAGAAGATGCTCAGTATAAAACACATTTGAAAGATTTGGCTGTGTTTCTATCCACTTTGGGTATCTGACGCCTCTTTTCTGTCTCTCTCTGGTTCTTTTCCTTTCTGCCTCATCTCTTTTCTTCTCCCTCCTGATGGAAAATGTCACTTTAAATCTTGTAACGCCAAAATAAATCCGACCCCATGTCAGTCATTTAGTCACACACACATACACCAGCACACACAGGGATAAAATGAAACTCTTGTCTAGTCAGTGGACCACCCTGGAAGCACTGAGAGCCAGGCCAGAGTCCTGCAAAGCTGCCAAAGAAACCACACACACACACACGATCTGTGGGAAACCTTGGATGTTCTGAGGACCTGCTGGGCTGTGCTGTATTTGAAACCAGACAGAGGTTGAGGTTTTATGCAGGAACTCCATTCCAACACAGCTGCCTGCCTGTAATACTGGGGCTCAGGTTAGGGTTGCACTCTCATTAACTACGTCCAGTAATAAGCATGCTCAATACAGAAGGCCTTTAAAATGCTGGTCATTGTAAACGAGTGAGCATTTATATGGATGCTAATAGTAGACCATCTGTTACTGAAATCTACACAAGCTCAGGCACAAAAACACTGCTTAAAAGGTGGTCAGTTCCACCTTAAAGTACCATACAGTGAAGATAGTGATTGTCATTGTGAACGCACACCAAAATTGTGACAATATATGCACCTGGTGTCCAGGGAGCATTGTAAGTGGGATGGTTCCTTGTTCCACTAGGCCTCCACTGCCTCAATGAGCTGTTGAATATGTGCCTTTGCCTCCACATTTGAAATGAAAGTGATTATGAACGTACCACAGCACACCTAAAGGTGTCCTATGCATTTTACCCATCACACATGCAGAAGTCCACAGCTGCGCCCGGGGTGCTGTGAAGTGGGGACGGTACCTTGCTCAAGGGTTACCTCAGTGGTGCCCGGGCTGGGACTTGAACCTGCAACCTTCTGCTCTCAGGGGCAAAGTCCTAACCTCTAGGCCACCACTGGTAAAGGATCTTTTTTGTCTACTCAACCTGGTCAAATTAGACTGAATACAGCTGCTGACTGCTTCATATGTTGAATGAAAGTGACCACAATTGTGAACACACCCCATCACACAAAGAGTATCAAAACTAAATCTGATCTCTGCATTCACCCCATCCATACATGGAGCAGTGGGCAGCTATCAACAGCACCCAGGGAGCAGTGTAGTGGGACAGTAACAATGTTCTAGGGTACCTCAGCTATGCCTGGGCCAGAACTTGAACCCATGTTACCAACCACTGGGCCACCACTGCTCTAAACACGTGGTGCAGGTGAGGCTCAAACTGCATGGCCTCACACGCTACAGTATCAAATTATGACTGACCTATATGTAAATTAGCATATGCTAAATAAGTTAGAAAATCTGTGAAATGTAATTTCCCTCATTAGATTTGTTTTTTGATTTTGAATGGCACAGTTGCATTTATTAGGTTTTGCTTTATTTTCTTATAAAACAAATGAGCATAAGTTAAGAAAGTCCCAAAGCATCATGTCACAAAAATGTTAACATTAATTTAATTCCATTTTTAAAAAATATTCAACAATGATTCCAAAAAAAAACCCTAAAATTACGTAAAATTGACTTAAGCAAGGCATGGTATTAACAACAGGTTTGCCTAATTTTTATTTATACAAGCACACCTCTTTATTAAAAAGTAGAAAAAGCACTAGACTGAAACCAGAAATATACAAAACATCACTACATGCAATAGAAAAACATGACATGGAGGTTTTCCCTAAACTGATTTGAAAATATCTTTTGTGTGAAACTCATTTAGACTGTAGGTACACTTGAAATGATTTGGGTGTTGATGAGCAAATAATGGCGCTTGCTACTTGCTCATTTGTGTTTAAACGAGTGCTGAAGCAAACACCTTAAACATAAATGTGTTCAATGAATACATTTATAACAATGTAACTGAGTTTTAAGTTTGACATTTCAATACATCTGTACTAGTGTAGACTGCAGATTAAAAAAAAAAAGCCAAACGTTTGACAGGTGGCCTGTGTGTGTTAGTATGCACATATAAAGGAACAGAGTAGGGAGTTGGCAGAGTCTCAGCGGTCACTGCCTCTACTCCATCACAAAGAGCTCCTTCTCCTTCTACACACGCTTATGGCCAGGTGCGTGAGTTTGGCACCAAAACTGCAGCTTGAAACGCAACACTGTAAATACTGGAGTTACTCAAACCGTCACAGGCAAGCCTCACAGGGGACCAGGAGATCAGGTTTCTTCTCACATTTTTAGCGATTGGCCCGCAATAATGGATTAGCTGTGTTCCATGTTAGCTTGTGTTTGAAAGCCCACGACGGGCCGTCTCCGCACACTGGCTCGAGTTTCCCGTTTAAGTGTAATTATGGTGTCTCACTGCATGCGGAGCGGAGGCATGAAGAGGAGCAGAGTCACAGGGAGCTGACCGCATCTTGGCCTCCGCCCGGGCAACAGCATCACTCAGAGGCCCACTTTCAGCATGATTACGCAGAAGTAAAAATAAAATGTATAAAAGCATTTATTTTAAATTTAAATATATTCTACTACATTTGAATTAACCAATTAATTTAAAAATATCAAATATTCATAAATAAATGAATAAATAAATTAATTAATTAATAGTTTAAGAAAAGCAGGCAAATAGTAGGCGTGTATGAAAAAGTATACAGATCAGGACAAATCTCAATAAGGCGAAACGCAAATGTTTTTAAATGTACCTGTTCTCTCTTGCAAGATGCTATAATCAATAAAACCCTACTGACACAAATACTGGGGCACTAGCCATGGATATTTAGTCTACTTTATTAGCTACAGACTGAGAGAAAGAGATAGAGAGAGAGAGGGTGGTGGGGGCAAAGAGAGAGAGAGAGAGCGATGAGAGACATTTCATTTTGAACATTAAAAGGAGCATTTCTGTCAATCGCCTTCTTTGTTGCTGTGACAACATGGTTAACATAAACACAGGTGTGTGAAGTGGAGTGGAGAAGAACGTGTTTAGTGTTGTGTGTGCAGGATAAGGAGAAGTCTAACACCACACTCATACAGGTGGAGACCGTTTCACCTAAACAGCTTTAAACTCTTAAGTGTTCTTCTTTCATCAGTAACTTCAGAAAGACTGGGGAAGAGGAGTCTGACACACACTCCGGCATACTGGCATGCATACTCGCACATGCATTTCTTGTACACACTTGTGGATTTCTTGCACGCTCATGTTTCTCAGACACACTTATGTAATTCTTATACACATTGGCGCACACATATTTTTCGTACACTATACGAATACTTGTATGCATTTCTCATACACACTAGCCTGTATTTGTCATAAACACTCACTTTTATTACTTGTACACTAGTACACACATTACTCGTACACATTTGCATTTTCCCAACATCATTTTACTTCCTTTCCAGTTTTATTCTAACTTTTATACTTTATATTATCAAATCTAATTTCACTGTGCAAATTTAGGAGGCTGAGAGTCTAAGAATTTCAATACGAGAAATAACGTTCCATTGTTATCTATATATGACGAATTTAAAACGTGAACTATCCTCGCATTAATTTCTGATGCACATACTCCTATTACTTGAACTCATGTGAAAGCACAATAAACAAGTACAGTATTTCCCCAACGATAAGTCGCCCCATTCTATAAGCCACAGAAAATGCTCATTTAGGTTTCAAAACTCTATGATAAGCAACCCCATGTTATTAGCTGCAGCGTTACTGAATTTACAGATCAACGAAAACTTTTGCATAATTTTATACTGAAGAATTTACATGTAGAGTCATGGCCAAAAGTATTGAGAATGACACAAATATTGTTTTTCACAAAGTTAATGTCACGGTCAGTGCCCTGCATTGCAGTTTCTTCATCTGGTTAGTCTAAGGCCCAATTCTTTGGTGGTTTTGGCATTTCCAACCTGGACTAATCCCATGCCTGGACATGCCAAGACTACACAAACCATTGTTGATAAGACAGTTATGGGAGCAAAAATGTTTAGATACAAATAAAAGAAAAAAATCATGACAAAACTGAAGATTTCACTGAAATGATGTGATGGGAACAGCACTCAAAAATCAACAGTGTTAAAGAAGCTAAAATTTTTATTGTGCAGTGTTATTAGGCAGGTTGTATTCATGCTGTGGCCGATTGGAATGTATACATTAGAAGTTGAGAAGGATCATTATATAAATAATTTTGTACAATAATCTGCAAACAGCCTGCTCCAATACAATTGAAAACTGATTTCAAGCTTTCGAACTACAGTGTGGACGCACGCGCACAAGCACAGTATGACATTTCTCTTAGTACCATCAAAATTAAAGCAGTAAAATTCAGAGAAGCTTTACCATTGACAGAGACTTATCCACCCACCCATTACCCTAGAACCCCCCACCCCCCAAACAGCAGAGGTGTACTGAATTTATTTTGTTCTGCTTACTTCATGGAGCAATTGTGTGTGGATGTTTTCTTTCCAAAGCCTCTAGCCTGGGCCAGGGAGAAGGACGGTTTATTGATGGAAGAGGAAGTGTGTTTACCGTTAGAGGGTGAAAACACCCAACAGAATTCCATGTGGAATTAACTCCACAGTCTGCTCCTGGAATCACTGTCTGCCTCACCACAGACAGGAAATTAACCAAGCCTTGGCCTTCCTTCAAGGCCAACACACACACACACACACACACACACACACACACACACACACACACACACATACACACACCACTTTCTCTTATCCTTTCTGTGTGAATACATGCCAAGTAGGGATGTACCAGTACAACATATCGTATTTACCCAATGCTCCATCTCCAAAAAACCAAGTGCATCATGAAGGGGTCACCCTGCACGACCACTTTTCTCAGGGTAATTCACACACTTACCACTAGATTCATGGACAGGTTTACCCCAGTGCTGTCAGACGGTTTAACACACACCAGAGTGATATGTAGAATCAACTATGAGCAATAATAATGCTTAATAAAATACAATGTGCAATACATGATTAATAGTGTGCTTAACGCACTCTTCTGCAACACCGCTATACACAATATGATGCTAAAGGATGTTAAACACACCATGATTCACTTAAACTCTATGGTCACTTTGCCTATAGTACATTTTAGTTAAAGAAGGTACATTTTTGAAATTGCATTTATTTTAATGCTGCACTGCTTGTTAATTGTCTAGTCTGTGAAATCTTCAAGTAAGAATTTCACTGTAAACGGTTACCAATGTTAGTGGCTAGTTAACAACTCTTAGTGGCTAGTGTATTAGCATGGGGCTAATATATTAGCATGTGGCTAGAGGACTAAATTGAAAAATGTATTAAGACATTAGCTTCAACCTCATGCACTCTGCCAGTGGGGTTATGCCATTAAAACCCATGAAGCAGAGTAGAATCATGTTTCACACACATGCTCTAAGCTAAATCACTAGCATAACATTAGCATGAGTGTGAGGTTCTATAAAGCAAGTCATACATATGCATTTCATTGTCCAAAATGAAGAATGCTAGTGGCCTGTGTCCTTACCTCTTCGAGGGCTCTCATGGTTGAAAAGAATTCCATTCACAGCAAACATATTATACGCCTCCCTGAAGTTTACCACGATCCAGTATGCATAGAGTTTAGCAGCACCTGTGTGTATGTGCGTGAGGGAAAGAGAAAATGAGAGAAAAAAATGTAAAATATATTAATGTGAATTAAACATAAGGTGATAAGTTCTGACATAATCAGAGATAAGAGTCTTGTGTTTATGCCAACCATAAGGTGAGCGGGGGTAGAAAGGAGTGGTCTCTTTCTGTGGAATCTCCTGCACTTTGCCATAGAGTTCACTGGTGGAGGCCTGGTAGAACCGCACGCTGTCCGTTAACCCGCACGTCTTTATTGCATCCAACAGACGCAACGTGCCCACGCCATCAACATCGGCAGTGTACTCCGCCAGGTCAAAGGAGATCTGAAATAAACATACGCAAATAAATCTAATGGTTTTATGCCACTTATATAATTAACTCAGACTCTCTCACTCTCCACACACGAGAATGGGGAAATCCAAGATCCACTGCGAGATGAGAACAGCGATGAAATATGAGAAAAATCACATGAGCTAGTCCTGACTGCTCGGTTTCCCAACATCAGTACACTCCTTCAGTCACACCTACACACAACATTTCTTCAAGACAAAAGCATGGTTATGTACTGGGAAAAAGATCAGAGCCAAAGGACAGTACGGTGCATCCCTTACTACACCTCAGAGAGACATCCAACTGAATAGTCTGACAGCTAATCAAAAAATGGAAATGTATCAAAATATTTTGAAGCCTAATTAGGATGCAATGCTTTACTTTAAGAAATTAGCCAGACATTGTAGATGAACATAAAAAGTACTACACAGCAGCAATGCAGTATGTTTATACCTCAGTCTAAGTAATAAAGGGTAATTACATGATCACACACAATGTAAGAAATGAATAACACACACACATATATATACGTATATATATTTATGTCAGTATACATGTAAGGGAAAAAAACAAAGGCAAAACTTTGTGAAGAGTTGAAAATGATGATACAATGTATTGCTAAAATGATGATACTGTAAGGATGATGATACAATGTATTGCTAAAATGATGATACTGTAATGATGATAATACTAGTATTGTTATTTCAATGTAGAGCTAAACTTTTCAAGCAATGGGGAGGTCTGTTATGTATGGCACTACATAGAGAACACATGAGGAATTAAAACCAAGAAACAAACAAACAAAAAAACAAGATACATTGTTAATGCAGCTCACACTGCTAGTTTTGTAAAAGAGGGGCACGTTAAGTTTACAGTAAAACATTTTCTAAGCAGAACAGTGATACTAACACACAAAAAGAGATCTCAGAAAAACTTTGCATCAAGGTCAGTCCACAGTTATAGGTTAAGAGGTTCTACATAAATGGAGCAGATTTAGTACAATGGCTAGTCTGTAGATGGAGGCATCCAGCCAAGAGGTCTCCAAATGTAGAATGAAGAAAACCTCAGAGTTACTCAACTAGTAGCAGAAAACCAAGGGGATTAAGCCGCTGCATTCAAAAACAACTTGACTATGGGATAGGGGCTTATTTTTTAAATTTATTTTTATGATGGCTTCTTTAAAAAAAAGTCCAAACATGAACCTAATAAGACACTATGGAATCAACTCAAGAGAACCATTCACACCTAAAGATATGGATGAGCTGAATCTGTTCTTTAAAAAAAGGCCCATGTTCTGCAGCTCTTTTCTATCGCTCCTTGAAGCCCTTGATTGAGGTTTTTACTGTCAATGAGGTTCAAGCAGTTATTAACTCCAAAAAGTAAATGCTTAAATGTTATATTCAATAATGACATGCTTGTTCTAATTGTTTGTGTATTATTAGCTTAAGCACATCAAGTCTGTCTATTCCTGTGACTTAAACAAAAGATCAGATCATGTTTTAGACTCAATTAACACAGAAAACTTTATTACCATGAAATAAAATAGTTTCTTGCAGTTCATCAGTGAACACATTTGTATGTAGAACGTAGATGTAGTTAAACTAAACCACATTCTTACACAGGGTATGTTTACACATGCCACTTTACTTCTTATGCACACAAGCATAAAGGTATGAGCTTAAAACAAAGTAAAAAAAAAAAAAAAAGAAATTAGGTAAATTATTTTATTTATTATTCCAAACAGACAGACTTTTCAGAAACCCAAAGTAAGTTACAGAAATGTCAAGTTAGGATGTCCATACACTGATGCA
The DNA here is from genome assembly GCA_037576955.1 of Lepidarchus adonis. Taxonomy (NCBI): domain Eukaryota; kingdom Metazoa; phylum Chordata; class Actinopteri; order Characiformes; family Lepidarchidae; genus Lepidarchus; species Lepidarchus adonis. Next base: position 3,921,197 of record JBBIGC010000152.1, on the reverse strand, counting down.
AATAGCTACTTCCTTTTTAATGAAATAATGGAGACGTTTAGAGAGATATCATGTGAAATTGAGCTCAGTGTGTGCATATATTTGTGAGGTCAGGCCAGATTAAGGGTTGTTGTGATCTGCACATGTCTTAGCCTGAATTCTCTTGTACTTATCATATAGAGAAAAATACACAGAAGGCATTTACTGAGCACATCCATGGGAACTTGGGGCTGTCAGTGCTGAGATTTATGTTGAACATGGGGAAAACCCTTGTGCCCCACAGCAACACACACACACACTCTACATCTGCTTCTCCCTTGCTCTTTATCTTCCTCCCTTGTCTCCCTCCCTCTATCGATACTCCTCCACTCCTCAAGGCTTCAACATGTCAAGAATGGAATTCATCAGCCAATTAAATCTATGCTTCATATGACACAAACTTCTGCCTCTTGCTCATTTTCTATCCCTCGCTCTCTGGCTAGACACCTCACCTCATCACTCATTCGCTCTCCCCAACATAAACATACACATAAACATGGCAACAGCCTCAATCATTATGGGCTGCGGTCAGAATCTGCCCCCGGCATGCGTCGTACCAACCATATGAGAGCATGTGTGTGTGTGTGTGTGTGTGTGTGTGTGTTTACACACATGAGAAATTATATTAGTCCACAGTGAAATTCATTTAACCCAAACAGCTTATTAGGAGCGTAACGAGCCACTTAACTCATTGAGATAAGGGTTTGATTCACAATTTGATGTTCTAACAATATTTTCCATAAAAGTCTGAATGAAGTTTATTAGTCCAAGTCCTGGAGCTGCCAATGTGTTAACCTGGATGTAATTGTACCTGGAAGTCGATTTGGACAAAATTGTCAGCCAAATGAAGAAATGTAAATGTAATTGATCAGCTAAGACGTGACTGGTGTCCAAACTTCTGCTGCTACTGCAGCTATGAGGCTAATGATGCTAGCAAAGACTAGACGTCATAAGTAAATACCAAGTTGCAAATGCATCCTCCTTATTAAGGTGGGGCAAACATGTAGGTGTGGTTCAGGAAACAGTATAACTCATTGTGGGAAAAAATGAACATAACTTTGGGCAATCACTTTAGACAACAGGGTCCGTTTTCTCAAACCAGCTTTGGTAGCTACATTTCAGAAACAAACAGAGAAATCTGATCCTGGGTCAGCTCTATGCCATTTTATCTCTCTTTTTTCCAAATTTCATTACATTGTTGTCTTTTATGCATATTTATTCATTTTTATCTATCCATTTCTTTTATACTCATTTATTTTATTCTCTTGGCCTATTTTTATGCTTTTATATTTTCCATTTAACCTTATAAAGCACATTGAATAAACAAATAAATAAACTTGCCTTGCCTTGAATGTAGTGTGAAATGGTTCTAGCATGTTCAGTTCCAAGTGTTTATTCGCTAAACATGTTTGGGATCCAAATTAAATCTCAATGTAAGTGAGAATATTTTGACATTTGTGGGCAGTGGTAGTTAGAAGTAAAGTGAAGATTTGTCTTTGTGAACACACCATCACATACAGTGCACCACAACAAAAAGTGACCTCTGCATTTAACCCATCACATGTGAACACATGGAGCAGCTATCAACAGCGGTCACAATTTCTTGTGATCTACTTTGTGTGATCTGTTGACATCACCATGATGAACGTCTTCAAGATATGGAGATTTTACAAAACCATTTATTAATTTGGGAGCAGGTCATATGATGTTGATCATGCTGGTGTGGGTTGATACTTGACATGTAAGTATTTGTCAAGGCTGATACAACTTAAGAAGAGAGATATTTTCACCATCTCTACCTATATTAGCATTGCAGAAAAATAACATGTGTAGGGTTAGTGCAGTAAACTGAATAAAAAGCATATTTTGGCATAAAAGTCCAGCATCAACTTAACCCTCTGTTGTTCTGGAGTCAAATACTAGTTCTGAATATTGGTCAAACTTACACCAGTCCATTATTTATTCATTTATTTTTTAGTAAAGAACATCTGAAAGCAATAGATTTCAATGTCACACTGAAATGCAGGCTGAAAATAAGGGGAAGTATTGTCAGAAGACGACCTTCTGATTTTGCACTCACTTGTCAGGATTTGGTGCGTGTGTGTTATTTCATACCACTCCCGGTCTGTTACTCTACTTTTGTTTCTACTTTTTGTCACACACGCACACACATTGTAGGTTAACTTGGTGCTGACAGCAGCTAACAGCTTCCACATGTGTGTATCCCCCACAAACCAGCACACCTCTCCCTCCGAAAGACTATACACACTCGCACTAACACAGGGCATGTTGTGTCATCTCAGCTGACAGGTGCTGTTAGGAGCCTGAAAGTAACTGAGGAACCATTGTGTGATTCACTGTATGTCAGAACAGTTGCATGCAAAACAAAGGCAACTTGCTGCGCTTTACTGAGATGTTCACAGCACGAGAACATGGCAGCAACTACCACTACTGCAGACACTTTTTGGTAAGACCCGTGGTCAATTACACAGAGCGTAAAACGGTTTGGTGCACGCAGCTGTATGGATTTGTTTTGTTGTTAACAAGCTTGACTTCCTCAACCAGTAAGCTATTAGCAAGTTAGCAACATGGTACGCTAAGCTTAGCCCAGATTGATTGGTAACTTCCTTACAAAGGAACTAATTTATGAGAACATTTGACAGTTGCCAATGTTGCAAGTTGGTAAAATGCGGCCAGACTGTACCTGTGTCCATCCATACTACCAGCATTTTCTTATTTATTTATTTACTTTACTTTATTTATTAGCGCAGGAGGTTTAAACCTTAAAATATTTAGATGTAGCTTAAATGTAAAGCACTGAAACACTCCTCATAATGCACAGGTTCTTGTAATTTATTTAGAACTTTTACATCTTTCGAGATGCTTTTATAGCCAGTTGTGGCCTTTTTCCTTTTGTTTTAAACAGAAATAGGACCTAAATGATCGTGGATGTTCAAAAACATGAAAACAAAACCTAGCTGCATGCAGATGTTCTGCTTTCACCCCCACCACTATTGTTTTGAATTTATACCCAATGGAAGAGCTGAACAGAAACCATGACATCTGTGCACCATCACACCACTTGTAGATCTGCCTTTGAAAGACATGAGGACAAAAGAAAGAGCCACACAATCTCTTATCAGTTCACCCTTTGTTGCCATTCTGTACAGAAGAAAAACAGTAGTGCACAATGGCCCTATGAAGTACAAATAGGATAAATTAACACAACCAAGGGAATACTATTGCTAGACAGGGACACGTTTCAATTCAAATTCTCTTGAAACTTCTTGAAAATTGTCTGAATCATCAGTTTGTGTGTTTTTCCCATGTATCCGTATTTTTAACAATAAAAACATTATAAAAAAAAAGAGAAAGACTTTCATCAGAAAGCAAACTCTGCCTGAGGGAATGGACACAAGACAGGAATGTGTCAATTTACTCCCACCCAAAGGAACAAGACAGACATTACTCTTTAAAATAGCTACTCAATCAATCAAAAGTCTGTGTTTAAGCCAAAGTGTGTGTGTGTGTGTGTGCGTGTCTCTAAAGAATGATGAGTCTTAAAAGACTTCAAGCTGTCAATCAAATCATCTCAACTGTTCCAGACCAGCTTGGTGCTGATGGACCATTAGACATCTTACGACATCATTAGACATCTTTAACCGCTACAGTATGTGAGGAACACATTCAACCTCAGCCCATAAATCTGTCATGAGTGATAAAATCTGGATGTGTGCTTCAGTCATTAGAAACCACCTTTCCTCCATTTTAGGGCATTCCACCACCAACTCTTCTAGTGGTTCAAATCAACCCAAAATGCTTTTTGCTGCATATCCTTGTGCTCATCTTATAACCAAAGAAAAGTTCACTCAGACCATGACATTTTGACTGCTTTGTCAACTGAAGTAACATAAAACCAGTACAACGGCCTGGATCACAGGGAACATTTAGTGTGACAAGAGCAAAAAAACAAGATCCAAAAATGCCATATGATCTCCTGAAGTTGAAGAAGGCATTCCTCCCCCAGACACACATGCAGGAACAAGCAGCTTAAAAAAAATACATAAAAATACACAAAGCGCCAAAATGTTTGTGTTATTATAATAGGACATTTAACAGGGAACACAGCAAACCTGAACAGACCACAAAACATTCTGCCAGGCCTCCACAGAACCTCAACAAAGCTCATCCCTGCTTCAGCCACCAAGGTACATAATTCATGTCCATCGCAGCTAATTAAGTCAACATTAGTTGTTCTTTCAGTGTCTGACACAATAAATCATGTGCTTTTTATCTGTTTGTGATGTCATTCCTTTGAATAAAGCTTCATTTGTTTGTAGTGATATGAGGCAGTAGGTAACTGGGGAAGCAGGATTTACACAGACGCAATTTAGTGTAGACATATTTTCAAAGAAGCAAAAAAAATAATTGCAAATAGCTCATCTTTATAGCCAGTAATTGCAAAATAGCTCCATAATGGATGCATGGAGAGCTTTAAGGCTCATGGAGTTACTTCATCTATGTGTTTTATGTTAAAAACACACTTGTTAGAGTAAAAAAAATCCATAATCACATAACAAGTTGACACAGGCTCAACACATTGTAATATGTATACAGCCTTAGGCCATTATACACTATTAGATCCTCACTAAACAAACAGCCATCACTCAACACAACGATGGAGTTATAGCCACATTTATGGCCATTAATCCAGGCTATGGTGACCTTGAAGTTCAAGTCCCATGTGCACGGTGTGTGATAGCATGGGTTCACAATGACAAATAGTCACTTCACAAATATAAGCACATTATCCAGTATGAGACACAAAGCTACGGTCACAATTCAGAACTGCAGCATTAATGATCCTCATTTGAATAATCCAGTTTCCATCTAAAAGAAGAGACAAACAAAAGCCAGGTGATCACGAAAGTGAGAAAGTCCCTTCACATACTGATTCACCTTTAAAGTCAAAAAGCCAAAAGTAAAGTACGTCCACAGACACACACAGTGCAGCAGCACACTGCTGACCCCTATGTGCAAAAATGAAAACTGTAGTCTCGACCTCACATGCACATATTCAACCCAATCATAAGGTAAAATAAAATTAGCCAATATGCATTTAATTTTTTTACTTATTCCTATTTAATAAATATCTGGAGTACTTTTTTGGGGAAATCATTTATTTATGTTAATAAATGTCTATGTAGTTTTATTTATTTGTTCATTCATTCCTTTATTTTAAACTCCAACAAAGATATCTTCATTTTTTTTTATTTTACAAAAATATGCATGTATTTTTATTTATGTATGTATTTATCCACCTTAAAACAAGTTTTTAGAAGTTTACAGAGTCATTATCCTAAAAACTGAACATAATTGTGTTTCACCACTGAAACCCCTCTCAGTACATAGACCTCACCCTGGTCTAAGAGTGATCTATAGCAGTACAAGTGATGACATTGATAAAGATCCGCATGGACCTGTTGACACTAGAACTGTTATTGCTCATGTCATCAGACAACAGGTTGCAGACAAGGTGGCGGCAGGGCATTAAAAAGGAAACATTCATATTTAAATATACATGCTGCCACATCTAATTTTTAGGCCTTTTATTGCACCTGAATTATTCAGTCAACTCTCCTTCACACCTTTTCATTTTCACTGTGCTGGAACTAGATTTCAAGTTGTACATGCCTTTTATACTGTTCATCTGCCATCTCACACTGTATTTAATATTTGCATATACAGATGTCACAGGTATGGAGACATAAATAATTCATTTTTGGAAAAAGAAACCTCACTGTGGTGTGGAAATTTTTATTTTAATTTGCTGTAGAAGATATTTTCAGTAGTAAGCAGTAACTATTTTCAGACTTATGAAACTACTCTTTTGGAAAAAATTATTGGCAAATCATTTGAACAATTAAAAAAATGTAGAGTTGCCTTTTAAGTTATTTAACCCAGATTTACATATTTATAATTATTGGTCTTTCTTGCTGAACAGATACAACAATGCTACAGCTTACAGTGAAAATAAAACCCAGTCTAATATCAGTAGAAAACTTTAAAAAATGTAAACTATAAACCAACTTTACAGAGGAATGTTTAGCCATTTAATTACTTTAACAAGAAGAATTGACTATAAATGCATTATTTATTGAACAAAAAATTCTTAAGCAGAGATATTACTAAACCAACCACCAGCTGAAAAAAAGTTTAATTAAAAAAATTAAAAAGAGTTTAATTAACAGGTTGTCTCCTTCTCTGGGAGTTTGCAGCCCCTTAGGGAATAATGGCAGTGTATTTATCCTACTTGCACTTAGGCAGCATGTTCTAGAATTTTAATAATATTTTTTGATACAGCAGCAATAATGAGCTTTAAAAAATAGGTTAATTAAAATGGTTATGTTAAAACAACACAATATGCTTCCATGAACTGTTACAGCGACACTACTACTACATTATTTCATCAGCATCAGTGCAAAAAGAGCCACCAACCAGAGTGGACTTACAAAAGTCTCCTGTTGATACTAGGGCTGTGTTAAAAAAACTTAACACTAGCACAGTTGACTGGTGAGGAAGAACTGTGCCAAGCTTAACAGATGAACAGTGGATACAGAACTTCAGTTTGTCACATGGCATTTATCTTTTATATTGTGTGTTGCACTTGTATCGGTCACGGTTTGCAACCAGAACTGCAGAAAACAAACATAGCTACTATGTGTGTAACAAAAATGTGTCTTAACACTATGGAAACTCGCTACAGACTTTGGAGTACAGAAAATTTCTACTTGGGTGTAAAAATGTCAACTATGTAACTAGTATTAAACTTACAATTTTTTATAGTGTAGGTGAACTAATAAATCGTTTATTTATGACCATAAACATGGCTCTTTCATCCATATTTTAAGAAAAATATATTTTGAATTGTATAAACTATTACAACATTCAATTTACATTTACCTTACATTTACTCATTTGGCTGACGCTTTTGTCCAAATCGACTTCCAGGTACAGGAACAATCAGCAAAAATTCAGACATGACAACACTGATGTGTGAGTTACAGGGAGTTCAACATAATCTTCTTAGTCATAGAAAACAGTGCAGGTGCTACAACAGTGCAGATGATAAGTGCTACAACATTACTATCTGAAAGAGAAACACATTTCTACATCATCATTAAGAGCTTATGAGTAGTTGTAAAACAGATTAAAGGTTTTTTTAAACTTAAAAAAAAGCAGGGACTAAAATCATTCAGGAACTACCTACCATGAACTAAAACCAGGCCTAGTTCCTGGTGTGTGAAAGCTCCAAAAATTCCTAATTCCAAAAAACATTAATGAGGTGTAAAAGCACCTATAGGATCATTTAAGGAATAGCTGCCAGTAAAGAAAACATTTAAGTTTATTATAACATGCTAAAAGATTGTGCTTAGGCATATGAAGCCATAAAATAGTGTCATTGAGTTTAATGTACTGTATTTACATGTCTTAAGTAAGATTTCTTTTGTGGATCTGATTTTTCAGTGTTGTGCTCAAAATAATAAAGGATAGCAGTTTAGAATATATGAAATGTTGTTTATAGGCATTATTCAAAATGTATTGTGATAAATAAGTATCATTGCCCCTGTATCATCATACATATTGTATCGTGAGGTGGTTGGCGATACCAAGCTCTAGTTGCATTTTACAGACATTTACCTTATTTATACATAATCAAATATTTATTTGCTGTTTATACTAGAACTGGGCAATATGATGTGATTTCTTCTAATTGTGATAAATTGTGACCACAATATTGTTTTCTAAGCATAGTGATTTTGTCATTCCTGATTTCAGATAGAACAGCAGGAGTCTTGCTTAAACAAACTTATTGCGATGCAGTGTGTGAAAAAAAAAAATTCGTACTTTCTTTGATATTGAATTTAAAATAATTTAATCTTAACAGATGAGAACAAAGTACATATCGTGACTTATATGGAAAATGTCTTATTGTGATATGACACTGCTGTATCTCCCACCCCTAGTTCACACTCACTTCACACGAAGAAATTTTTATTATTGAATTTTCCTGTGGAAAATTTTGTCTGTGGAACATTTTAGTATGTATTAATAGTATATTAATAGTCAGTGTGCAAGCAAAAAACTGATGAAAGATGAGTGGCCATCACAGCCTAGGAAATGCCATCAGCATTAGGTTACAACTCTTTGCTCTTTCAATCTGTTGTGCATCTCCTCCCATCCCATTTTAAATTTACTCTCGCCTCCCAGGATCCTTTGAGCTTATTACCAAGTGTTCATACAAGCGCCCACACAAACACCAACACAAAACCAACTCATCTAATGGTCAACTCGCTGACGTATCTCCTGACCACCTCCCAAATGAGCAGAGGCTGAGAGCGAAGATGAGAGAACAGAGAAGAGCAGTGTACGCAACTAGGCTTAGGTCATTGGCTCACCTCACACACCCAGACAGTCATTAAAAAGCAACTGGTGTGTGTGCATCCTGACTGACGCAAGACTAAGACAGTCAACTAAGAAAGAGAATCACTGTATCACACCCTCACACACAAACAATAGCACCTCAAGATGAAAAACACATGAACATTTGAATGGGTGTGGGGTTTTACCTTGACGTGGCTCTGCGCTCCCAGGTTGTAGATTTCTGTTGGTTTGACTTCATTGATAATTTTAACCAGGCAAGTGCTGTCTGTCAGGTCTCCATAGTGCAATTTCATGTCTACACACACAAATATACATGCAAGCAGAACATGGCAAATGAAAAGCAATGTAAACTAGTATGATCTTAAGAACAAGTTGAGAGTTGTTGGTGTGAAAGTGCCTTTTCAATATGAAGGAAGCAAAAAAAAGAAGAAAACAAATAGATCAGAAGGAAAGATTTGAGACATACATGTAGAGGACACACCACAGTTGGATCTATTCATAGAAAGCTTCATGCCTCGTCATACTACAAGAACTAAAGCAGGTGTGGGAAACTGCACAGTTTACTGATTTCTCTGCTCAAACATGGCTCAGCTCACGTGTTGATTGCTAAATGTAGCACGTGTATGTTAAGAAGGGCCTTTACCAACCTGTGCTGGATAACAGCCCAATTACCCACCCCTGGTCTGAAGCATGCTAACATCCCTACAACTGTCCCATGTGATTAAACTACACTCTCTGTAACGAGTTTGGAAAATATTTATTGGGTTCCACAAATATTTGCATAGTTATTGCTATAGAGAGTTCAGTGAAAGAGATCATAAAGAGCTGGGATGGCAGAACATATTCAGACTGGTAGGAGCAGTGCTCCCCTTTGCTGTGTTTTAACCTTCATCCATACAGTTAAACTGCCAATTACAAAACCCACACTTGTATAAACTGTAAAATCTTGATTTTGTAGACTAACCATACTCCTAAAGATGTTACTACTGTCTACCAGTAAGTTATGAAGCATTAATAACAAACCTGCACCACCTGGTAGAGGCTATTTTAAATAAATAAATAAATAAATAAATAAATAAATAAATAAATAAATAAATAAATAAATAAATAAATAAATAA
>JBBIGC010000152.1:3897056-3911515 GCA_037576955.1 Lepidarchus adonis | reverse complement strand
CTATTTTAAATAAATAAATAAATAAATAAATAAATAAATAAATAAATAAATAAATAAATAAATAAATAAATAAATAATTCACTGACATCCATCTGCTCTGTAGGTATTATTTCATTAATTTTACACAATCGCAAATGGTGAATGTATTATTATTAACCTAAATTACAGGGTATTTACATTCTCCAACAGCACATCTGGCTATATTTGTGGAACCTCTAGTCATTTGCCCAATATTTTATTTATATCGCATTGGTCCAACAAATTTCCATATCATGCAGTTCTTATATTTGCTTTATTTTAAGATCCTGCTTCACCTCTAATGCACTGGCCATTCCAATTTTTTCTCCTAATGACACAGCCTGAATAAATCAATGGGAAAAACAAAAAAAAACTCCATCAGAAATACACCCCCAACACTCACACACAGACACACGCACCCACCTCCATCACAGTATCAGCATCAAGATAAAAAGGTAAAAATCATGCAAGCAAAAAAAAAAAAAAGGCCCTATCAATACACAGGGCAGCTCAAAGATCCAGTTGAAAACGGTCATTTCACTGATTGGTAGAAACATCCCAGTAACCCATCTGCACAGTTTAAGGACAAGTCTAGTTTTCATGAATGTTTCCAAGCTCAGGTTTAATTCAGCTGATTTATGAAGCCAAGCATGTTTAATAACTGCTTTACAATCATGAAAACCAGAAAAATCATAAATCTAAAAGAAACTAGAATATACTGATGAAACAAATAACTTACACCCTGATGAAGACCCAGTTCCTGTCGATATGTGGTATTCATTAGTTTATCATCCTTTATAAAAAAGCCTGTATTTAAGCATGTTACCATTTCCAACAGAAATTTTACATCAAGGACAATCTCTACCTTTTGGGTCTCTACTAACACTTAACCTGGTGGTTTAATGTTTTTTAATGTTATGTCACTAGTGTTTTTTTAGTTCTATTATACAAGGTGCTTAGAAAAGTACACAGAAAGATCATGATAATGATGAAATCTAAATGTCGACTCCTAACTTATTGCTGTCTTATGTGTTAGCAGAAAACAAACAAGACTTGTATACCTAAGAATGTAAATACTTTTTCACTCATAAGCTATGTTATATTTCCTAAACCCATTTGATGTGCTTAATTCCTTCCATCGCGCCCCAGTCCTTCAGTAATTCAGCATTTTGCCTCATTAAATACACCTGGTTCAACCAATTAGCTGTCTGAGGCCCTGACCACACAATTTTTCGGTGCACTTTGGACTTTCTCCCACATGTAAACAGCGTTTTTGGTCACAAAAACTGAGAATTTCAAAAACATCCTCAAAAAGGTGAACATTTCTGAAAACACAGGTTTTGCGTTTACGTGTGGATGAGAGAAATTACGTTTTTCAGCAGAGCTGAGCGACTTCATCTCCTTGGACGTCACACTGTGCAGCATCTTTGTTTACATATACCTACTATAAATAGTAACAACATCCCTCCACCAAGGCCAGTATTGCTATACGGTTTAAAGTTATAAACTGTTCTCTGGCACACTTTCAACAGCACGAAAACAAAAAAAATCTTTTCAAAAATACCCGGCTACGTGTGGACAGCGCCTTAGAAAAGGGACGACATTAACCTCTGCTAAACTGTGGCCCAGACAGAATCCAGTTTGACACCCCTTATTTTAAAAGGTGCTTTTCTAACTTTATTTCCATTATTCAACACCTACTCAAACATTTTAGAAGTTTTAGAATCACTGAACAAGTTTGTAATGTAAACATTTTAAATAATTAAAAATTTTCAACCTAAAGATATCAGTTGCATTCATCATGAACAAGGTGTTATTAAAGACCCAAAAGCAAAATTAAGTGCATTTTAACATCGGTCACTGTGTATAGACAGTGCAGATTTAACAATGACTCTCAAATGAATATAATCATATACTGTAGCTGTGCGGATTGTGAAGTGCATGTGACCATCACTCACTTCCTTCAGTGTGTGTCTGAGGATTATGGTAAAGATGCTCAATTCGGCCAGTGTTAAAGGAACTGGATCTGCGGAGGATACCGTGAACCTGCAGAGAGAAAGATGAAATGCCTTATCCAGCCATTTACTAAAGCACTGTTCGATGGGTTATTTTCATTGTACCCAAATAAACTTCCATTTGCTGTATACAGTTAACAGAATGTGCAATGAGTGAGAATGGCGTTTAGTAAAGGGAGTGTATGAGAATGTGCTCCTTGATTGATGTGTGTGTATCCTGAGCTTCAGAGGGTTGTGAACACAAAAGCCTCTTAATGAACAGGTGTCTTTTCTCTTACCTCGTAGCCTTTCTCCAGCAGAAACTCTGCCAAGTACGAGCCATCCTGCAAACACACAGATACAGATTATTACATGTGTTAAAACGAAAGACAAACAGTTGCGCTCTATATTGGTCGGAGAAAACACAATGACCATTTCTTTAATTTCACTAGGGCTCTCAGAATGAAGTCCTACACTCAACCAGTTCAGTGATACACACATGATGACTAGGAGTTAACCTTAGACTGGAACTCCAAACATGGATAAATCCTGAGATCTGTGAACAATACTGATAATTTCACTGAAACGGTGTGTGTGTGTATTTACACTTACATTTACTGCATGTTCTTTGACTTTGTAATTTCAAACAGAGCAGAAACACTCTTTTAACAAAGTTGTACCACATCAAACTGTCATTCTAGCTCTATTCATCTACATGAAAAAGGTCTGCTAGATCCAAAACATGCAAGTTCCATGCTTTATATTTTTTGAAAGAACAATTTAGAATCTGGAAAAAGTCAATTAAAAAGATGCAATTAAAAGAATGCGCTTTTTTCTTTCTTTTTTCCCTTTGGAAAATCTGTGTTCCAAAACTTTTTTCCAGTTCAGCAAGCGTAATATTATTAGTTCCACTATTAAATGGCATCAGTGTTGCTCAGCTGTTCTGAGCGTGCACCTTATTGAAAATAGAGCAGTGCATCAAAGAAAACAATAACCTCTCTCTTATTCATTCCCTCCTTTTTCCTTCTCAGACTTCCCAACCGCACATTCTATAACCCTGGAACATTCCACTCTGGCCATGGCATTCCGCCCCCCACTTCCTGCTGGGGTGATACAGGCACAGCCCCAAAGACCTCTGGGAAAAATGAGAGGAGCTCTGGCATTCCGTGTGTGTGTGTGTGTGTGTGTGTGTGTGTGTGTGTGTGTCTTGCTTGGATGGCTCTCTAAGACAGAGGTGGGACCACGGACGCGTTTCTGTTTCCTGCACACGTTTCAGTTTGCACTCAGATTCAAGTGCTCCACGTACTGCACACATCAGTCTCAGTGCAGCCAATAGTCAACTGTTTCAGTCACATGACCTGTTTCAGTAGCAACTACATCATCTACTCCATCTCAACAGATAAATGATCGCAAATCATTTCAAGATAATACATTTCAGTTCCAAAAGGGATGTGCTAAAAAAACAGCAATAATTAGTTGAAACACATATGAATTACATTACATACTCATTTAGAGATTCACAAACATTACGCAATACTGGTTATCAGTTTAATCAGCTCAAATAAACATTTCTCTTACTAAGAGTCAGAAATTGAGAACTTCTGTTATGCAAGACGTGTGGTAGTCTCCATAATTACTTTCAAGCAGGATAATCAAACAACTGTGAAAGCAATAACTGAAATAAAAGCATACATTCACTCAAAAAACTGCCATCAGGTGATTGTGAGGATGACAGACTTGAACAGTATAGTGGATAAAACATGCATTCACACCCCAGGGAGGCAGTATTGCTATATTGTGTAAATGCGTATTCAGTACATTATCCATCCATGGATCTGACAGAAGCGTAACAGGAATAAACGTAGGCTACGGAAACCATCTACCTTGGCACTGGATGGGTAAATGAAAGTAAAACATTGAGAGGAAGAAACTACATGTGAAGAATAGGTAATATCTACAAAGAAATAAATATTGATTGTGTTATCATCCTAACAGTAAGACTGGCCAGTAGGCAGTGGCAGTTAACTTGTAGTGACAACATTAATCAGAATGATTCGTTTAGAGCACTTCTGCCTAGTAAACGCTAGTGAAGATTACTCAGGACACACTGAAGTAATTAAAATGTGAGAGAACATTGTGTTTTTCCGTTAGCCGTTGTTGCCTCAGACTACGTCCTATAGAAGACATGCTTGCTTCTCCTGGTCGAGAAAAAAAAAAAAGTGTCGGAAGCTGTATCCTTGTCTATGGTTTACATTAATTTCAAATAAATATGAAATATTACTGTTGTCCATTTGAAATTTAAATAAATAAAAAATAAACCAAAATGGAAAATATTTCCTTTGTAAAACAGTGATGTCATTAGACGTGAATAGGTTATCAGTGGAGTCTGCGAGAGCATGGCTGGGTGTGGGGGTGTAAATACGATGGTCACTGCCAAACTACAGTGTGTACTCATAATCCTGTGATAAATGAAGCTTATCGCCGTGCTGGAACTGTTGGGAAAGTGGTCTGTTTCCCCCAGATTATACTCTCAGACAGGAAACCCAGACAGACATGGCATTCCAATCACAGCACGTTCTCGCAAACACACACACCTTTTTCAACTGCACCACTCTCTTAAGGCCTCTTATCTGCTCTAAGGCCACAATTAATTCTCAGTAAGCTCTGGAGGTTATTTCCTTTTCCTTCCTTTCAAACCATCATAGCAGTGTGGCTATCGATAAGGAGCACGGGTGTGATATGCCCAGATGTTTCCCCAAATTAACCAAATTACTTAAAAAGCCTTCGATGCGCTGAATTATTTGGAAACTCCTCTAACTGCAATCATCATCAATTTAATCATCTTTAGGACTTTGGGAAAGTTCTGCAAAATCTGGTAACACCAGTTCATCATAAACACTCACTACTAATCAAGCAAAGAAAGCATTGCTTGGCCCGTGTGAGCTGCTGTGATGAGTTTACATTGGGAAAACCAGAGCAGTAATGATAGAATGAAGGCTAATCAAACAAAACAGCTTTAAATGACCTGCTTCTGTAATCAAAGTGTGAAAGTCTGTTACACATTTTCATCCCCACCTCCTTCTTAAAGCTCCCCTACTTTTTACTTATTTGCAACAAGTGTTGTGGACTGTGTTCACATTTTGATGTGCAATGAGCAAAATTAATAAAATAAAAAAAAATAAAATAAATAAATGTATTATTATTATTATTATTCTCGTACACGCACGCGCGCACACACACACGCACGAGAAAGGAGAATGTCTTGGACTCTTTTAGCACTACTAGATATGAATAGACCATGTTATTTATGCTGTAACACTTACTGTCTGTTTAAACTTAATAATAAGCACTTAATGACAGCGTAGAATGTGTTTTCTCTCTCAGATAGCAATCTTGTAGCACTTATCATCTGCACGGTTGTAGCACCTGCACTGTTTTCTATGACCAAGAAGAATGTGTTGAACTTCTTGTAACTCTTACATTAGTGTTGTCATGTCTGAATTTATGTGTGATTGTTCCTGTACCTGTATGTATGTATGTATGTATGTATGTATGTATACCCCATTCAGAAGTCATGGTGAATATTATAAAGGAGGCTTCAACATGCTCAAATAGTAAAAAATTGCACAAAGCTGCACCTATGCACAGGCCTACCATTCTTAACCGGCCTCTTTCAGCTCATGGCTCCATTATCACTTATACACCAATAATGCCCTCTGCTGTTGGAAAATGTGAACTACCCAGATATTAGTGAATGTGACCTTTTGTCTTCGTGAACACTCATACAAAGTGCACCACAACAAACGAACACCTGTATGTAACCCAGCCGCACATGGAGCAGTGGGAAGCCCTTAACAGCGTCGAGGGATGAGTGTAGTGGGACGGTACGTTGCTCCAGGGTAAATCAGTGATACCTGGGCCAGAACTTGACCCTCGGATCACAAGGGCAAGGTCACCTATGCCTGGACTAATGACCAATTTCCTAACAACTAGGCCACCACTGCGATTAAGAGAAAATATCAAATAAACACAGCTGATCTTAAGGCTTGAGGTTTAATTTTTCTCCTACTTAATTTGAAAGCCTTAAATGTAAACAGACTGCTATGCCTTTGAAGCTGATAAATATATAATAAACCGTCCAAGTTTAATCACTTTAGAACATCAGTGTGAAAGGACATTTCTGAGCGGTCACAAAACCCTCAATATAAAAGCTGCAGTCAGGCTCATTTCCAAATACGAGCTGCAGAGTGAACATTGAGATACTGTTTACATATTACTACCTGACATATTCGTGCTGGGCAAAATTATTTTATTTATTGCCATCATGATAATGTGGTTATATGATTTTCAGAGCATTTTGTGATATTGTCAGTACTTAAACACAGTTTCATTTGATAGAGAGCATTAGTTTCATAGATTAGATTAATTTCGCTTTAGTGAACTCCTTGCACTGAAGTCTGAAAATCATAATAAAATCATTTGCACTCATTATAAATATAATTATTTATTTATTTATGGCCCTGTCTGGCAACGATTTTGATGGTTCCATCTTGAGATAACGGAAAAATACATATATAGTGGCATATCATGTATCAAAAAATTTCCTCAAAGTATCGTGAAATGATATTTTTGAAATATTATATTATAGGTGCATTTTAAATAAAGTATATATTTGTTTATATGTGGGGTGTTGTGACAAGGGGTCTAATGGCATAAATAGCTCTTTCCCTCTCACATCCACAGCTGCATGTCTCCCAGACCTAGATGGGTACAGCCCACTGCCCCTGGTGTGTATGTACAGTTGTCATAGATGGGTTCAATGGACAAACCTACTGCTCACTCTTCACAATGTGAATGTGCCACATATCACTGAGGTGCAGAAAACATTGTTGAATTAATATGTTCATAAGTGAGAGATTATTTAACATTGTAAATGACATATGTTTACTTCTGTTAAGAAAAAAGATAATAAGAAAAAAAGTCCTCTACTTTACCCTCACACTTGTCATTCGAGGACAAATTACAAAAAAATTTGAAGACGAGCGCTACAGAACGTAAATCGCATAACACCAAAATTGTAGAATTACGTAAATACTTGTATTTTTACTTTAATAATTGTTCTTCTTTTTGTATTACTTTACAATTTTCATTTAATATAGTTTTTATTTCATACAAATGAAATGTTTATTTTATCTCAATATATTAAAAATATATAAATATTTTTTTCTTAATCTCATTTTTATCTGTGAGGATTGTAGAAGAGAGGTCAAGAAGAAAGTGCAGGCAGGGTGGAGTGGGTGAAGAAAGGTGAAAGGAATGATCTGTGACAAGACAGGTACTAACTGATTCCTCTGCCAAAGATCAATTGCAGAAGTCCAGGATGTGCCCGTCCCTCCACATTGTTAGTAGCGAAGCAAGACATAATGGTGTCTCAGAGAATCATGTTCTTATTCACACCACTCCAAACATCAGATGTATTTAATAATGGAGTAACCAGTAATTCAGACACTATTAGTGGTTGACTTTACACTTATTATCTATAAATAATATACATCTTTCATGCTTGTAAATATTTTTAATCATTTAATAATTCTTTGTCTTATTTAGCCATTTTGATTCTATATTGTTTATAATACAATTATTCCACCAAATGCAACCTTCGCTTTCTCTTTTTTTTTTTTTTAAATGCATCTGAAGATGTTTAAAATTTGTTTCCATCTTGTGGACGAAGAGAGAAATATTAGGACAACATATTAAGCATTAAGCATTGGCTTAATGGGTTTAATATTAATTAACAGCAGATATAAATCATATGAATAATTATTTTTCAAAAATATGTATAAACATTTTTATTAAATGCATACATTGTTTAAAATTAAAAGAAATCATCAGACAATGGGAAAAATATTCAAAAGAGCAGTTACAGTATCTAGTATAAATCCTTCCCTGAAGAAGGAAGAGTTGGGGTAAACTCTATTAGCTCCCTTGATTCAGGAAGAAATGTTAGATCAGGTTTCTACAAGCGCTGGGAAATGTACAATTTAGCTTTGTGCCTCTGGAAGACTGACGCAAACACCACAGATTCATTTCTTCTTCCTGCCACGTTACAACTACTGACAGGTTTCCAGTTTCTCAATACAATAAAATGTCAGACACTATTGTGTGAAAGAGAATAAAGTTTGACTTGGTTGAGTAACTGATGTCATTGCTGCTTTTATACCATTAACACGACCACACCTCATCAGACAATTAGGGCAGGATAATGCCCCAGTGAAGACAAACTGGTTTAGTGAGTCCATTAACCGAACATGAAATAAAGTCACAAGCACAGGTAGCAACTGAAGTAGAGTGGAAACAGATGAACACAACAAACCAACTCAGTGTCTGAGAAAAAGCCAGTTTATGCTACACTGTACACATGCTGGATGCTACACTACATATACCGTACACGCCAAACTGTATTCTACACTATACACTCCACTATACTGTACACATACTTTACACTACATACACTGGATACTACATTATACATTTATTGTAACTACACTACAAATATACTGCATGATACACTGTTCATATGCTGTCTGCTACACCATACACATTCCATCAGCTACATTGTACATGTAATGTATACAGTGACCCTATACATCTTTGCTATACAAGTCCTGTATGCTACTGTACATATAGCCTGTTGTACACTGTTATACACTCACATCCATGTATGGCCCTGTGACTCTACTGTAGGCTGACACACTGTGGTCCTTCTCATTCTCCAAATCCATCAAGTGCAGGACCCCAAAACCTGCACCATCTTAGGCATTGCAAATCGTCCAGAACTCGAACCCTAGACAAGAACTAGGGTCTACGCTCCAAAACCTCCCCGCCTCCCGACCTATGCTCCAAACCCGGCCCCACCTCCTGACCTACGCTGCAAATCCGACCCGCCTCATGACCTATGCTCCCCGATTCCCCCTGTCCCTCAATTTACGCTCCCGAATCCACCCATCTCCCATCTTCCACTTTTGAATCCCCCCGTCTTCCTTCTTCTGCTCTCGAATCCCCCCAGTCTTCCGTGCTCTGATCCCTCCTACCGACCTACGCTCCCAACTCCCCCTGTCTCCTGACTTAGGCTCACAAATCCCCCCGCCCCATCTCCCGATTTACGCTCCCGAATCCCCCCAGTCTTCCATGCTGTAATCCCCCCCTACCGACTTGCGCTCCCGAATCCCTCCCCCGTCTCCCAACTTGCGCTCCCGAATCCCTCCCCCGTCTCCCGCTCCCGAATCCCTCCCCCGTCTCCCGCCTCCCATCTTACACTCCCAAATAGCCCCCACCTCCCGACTTACGCTCCCGAATCGCCATCTCCCGACTTACGCTCCCGAATCGCCATCTCCCGACTTACGCTCCCGAATCGCCATCTCCCGACTTACGCTCCACCTTTCTAACCTTCTAACCTCGAGGTTCCCCTTCTGGGTGAAACCCTCTTCCACATCCCTTCACTCTGTATTTTTGCTATTACCCTGCACTATTAGAATTTGCTCTTTCGATAATAAAATGATTGAAAATGAGTTTTGGTGACCTGTCCTCTAATTGAAGAACGTCAGTACTCACATCATCACACTACACTATACATCTAATGTATGTGACACTATACACTCACTGTATGTTACAGTATCTATAGAGCCTACTGCTTGCTACAGTACACTATACATCCAATGTACAGGACAAATTATAAATATACTGCATATGATGCTACACATAATGTTTATAACTGTACATATAGCCTCTTGTCACTGTACACTACACTGAACAGTATTGTATGCTACACTCTGTACATACTGAAAGCTACACATTTTTTTGCTTTATGAATGACAGAAGTCCACAGTCCAGCCACACCCGCTACCAGGAAACCGGATATGCAAAATCTTCTTACTCCACAGCTTTGTTCTATTTCCTGATCTGCAACCTCCATGTCAGGCTGACGAAGTCTGATTCAAAAGAGCGTCTACTGTGGGTTATGAAGAAATACTCGAGCTGCAGCATGACACAGCAAACACAGTGAGCATGTACGAAGTCTGTGGAGTGCTGTCTAATTATACAGATTAAGTCCAAAAGCATCTTAATGGTCTCCATGTGCACTGAAACAGCAAGGAGCTTTAAATCATATCAGTAGACACAGTCTGTACTTACAAGAACCTGATTCCAGACCTTTAGAGCCAATGTTGTAATGAAATGTGCTTCCTATTGGTATGTGTGGCTTTGCATATGCGTGCAGGAGTACCCCATTGTTAGGGCTAGAGCTTAAATAAGAACTATGGCCAAGGTCAGGGCTAAAATAAGGGTTTGGGGACAGGGCTAAACAAAATTTTAAAAATAATAATAACAGTAAATGTTAAAAAGGGGCTATGGCTAAAAAGGGTTAGGGCTAGGGTTAAAATAAAAAAGTTAGGGTTAGCCTTTAGGGTTTGGGGTTTAGGCATAACCGTAGAATTGTTCAACACAAAAGCACAACTGTACAAAACACTGGTTTCCTGAATAGGGATTAAACCTAGAAAAAGACATATAGCTTTGAAAGAATAATTTCCATAAAGGAAAATACTCAAGGTGTTAAACCAGCCCTTTAGTTTAAGAGGAAGAAAAAGAAAACTACTGAAGACTCAGAGAAAGGAGGACACATCGTAAATCCCATACACATGATATAAACTATGCAAATTCATAAGTGAAACAAGTAGGGCAGAACTGAGGAACGTTTTGTGTGGGAAAAATAAAGTCTAATGTTATTAAACGGTCACAAACAGAATGCTGGTAGAGTGACAGACATGAAATATGTAAATAGAAGCGTAAAGCACGACTAGAACTTCCATAAATACATGAGCAGCTCATGCAAGGTTTGTTGGGCACGGATGCAGCGACACTGTGACAGGATGCCAAGACTAGTTTCCTCGTACGTGTTGTGGCTAAACCGACACTGCCTACCTGCCCGGTGATGCCAGTGATGATAGCGACATTTCTGGGCCTCCCCGCTTCGCCGTTGGCGGTGCAGGCAGTGGGTTTGGCTGTACAGTCAGTCATTGTGTGTACCGGTGAAGCTCCGGAGTCGTCCTGCTGGAGTGTTTTCTTCTTCTACCGTCCACAGACGCTCGCGCTATAACTCAGCTGCTCCAGCAACATCAGGAAACCGTCACGAGCGACCAATCAGCGACGAGGAAGCGAATGACGTCCTACGGTGTCTCAGAGGCAATCAATATGAAGAAAGAGAAAGAAAAACATGCACAGCGCCTACTACAGACCACATGTAGAAATCGAAAAGCTCCTTTTTCAAGTTTAGCTTCCCTGGCCAGTTTAGGCGGTTTTACCTGCCACTCTTTGTCCCAGGATAGCTTCCTGTCGCCTACAAAAAATTTTGCATAGCAGTTCGTCTTGTTCTCTCCTCACGTGCGCTCATGGACTTGTCAGACGTCATATCGTACAAATAAAAAATGGACCTTTAAGACCAAGGAGGCATCAGCATACAGTCGAGAAAGATTGTGATCTTCATTCTGTTTACATCTAAAATGGTCAAAATAAATGGAAAAACACATTTATTTATTGGTTTGTTTTATTTGTTTGCATATCTTTCCATATCATAAACCTGGTTGTCCTCACCTTTTCAATGTTATTCACTTAAGTTAATGTGTCATTGTCATGCAAATGCCACAGCTTTCATCTTGGCCCACGGTTTACAACTTTTCCATTAAGCCATAACATTAAATTCTTCTAAAAGTCATGAAAACAGCAAATTCCCAGACAACAAGTAATTACTGTTGTTTTTATCTTTATTTTACTTGCATTAATTCCTTTGTTCAATTTCATAATATATCAAACCAAACAGAACATGACAAATCTAGACAATAAAGGCTATGTCTAAAAAATTAATCAGCTACATTGAACATCTTAAAAGTTACTCATTCTTGGAGCACACTCATTAGGCTTCTTAATACTGTCTCATAACAATACACACCAGAAAATAAAGTGTTCTTTGTGCCATGGAAGAACCATTGGGGTTTCCTGAAGACCTTTCAGCGACTGTTTTGTTTGCAGAATATTTTATTTTTGTAAAGATATGTGCCAAAGACATTTTGATAGACCAGCTCTCTATAGTGTGAGTATAATATTGATTCAGAACTAATATGCAGGTTCTTCGTAAGAACAAAACAGATTTATCAAATATTTAAAACTATTTGTTCTTTATGTCATCATTTAGAGAACTCTTTTTAAGAGTGTAGTCTCAGAGATGTATGTATCACTCCCTACAATTCTCAGAGAAGAGCTCAAACTGACAATTAAAAACAGATAGTGTTCTGTTGATGGGTTTGCCTTCATGGAAGGTGAGTTGAATACCCAGCAGGGAACATGGTGACAGCAAGAAGTATGGCAGAATCCCTTTATCAGTCTCAAGCATCCTTTTTCTTTTCATGATATCAGTATGGTCCATTGTTAAAGCCAATCATTTCAATGTGCTTTACAATCGAAATGAAAACCTGTGAACATGAAACACATTTTTAAAGAAACCATTGTGAATTTGTGAGACAGCTGCAAAACTCCATCATTAAACATTTATGGGAAGCACAAATTTTGGTATGCCACATTCCTGAACATTTACTGCTCCAAAGATAAAGAGATACCTTTCAAAGTAGGGAAATTGTGAAAAACCCCATTCACACGCAAAGTGCACCACAAAAAAATGTGACCTCTGCATTTAACCCATCACACATGTGCACGTGAAGCAGCTATCAACAGTGTAGCAGGGATGGTACCTTTGCTCAAGGGTACCTCAGTGGTGCCTGGGCTGGAACTAACCACTAGGCCACTCCTGCCCAACAGCCAGTATTTACCAGCATTTTTGGTGCAGCCTTGGGGCAACGACAGGTTTGAAATCTCAGCATTATCTTCTAAAAGTTATCTAATGTATTCATGTAATGCATTTATATGTGCTTAAGTAGAATATCAGATATGGATAACAATGTAAAACAAGCTGATACATTGCTGATCAGAAATATTAGCTCATTATTGAAGGGGAAAAAACAAGCTTTCACTAACAGCAATGCAAGTGGAACACGTTCAACCAATCAGATTGTGGCATCCAAAATAAATATTATATAAAGCACAATAAAAATGTTTACTAGCACTTGTATTGTTGAAGTGTAGTTTCAGTTTTGTATTACAGAGTAAGTGATTGCTTACACTATTGAGCAACTGGTTTTATGTGATATTTGAGCTAATGTGTCTACAGCTCTTTTCTCCAATTTTCTTGCTAATTAAGTCATACCCAGTCACACAATATGACAAACACTGGGAGAGTGAAAGCTAGCATGAAGGCTTCTTCTGAGTCACACAACGCCACCAAGAGAGAGCAAAGACCAGTTGTGCTGCAATGGAGTCCAGAAACTCAACTGAATAAAGTTACCCAAAATATCTTCATCTGAAGATGCAACTGCACTAGAACAGTGGTTCTCAGTCCTGGTTCTGGAGAACTATTGGCTCTCCATTTTGTAGTATTTTGCATATTTTCCCTAACACATCAAGTTCACCTCAGGTACGACTTGGTAATCAGTTCATTTGTTGCTTTAGCTGTGTGTCCAGGGAAACTTCTATAATGTGCAGGACCAGCACTAAAAACTATTGCACAAATGAACAGATTATCTTCAAACATATTTACAAGACACATGACAACAGATGTTTCCGTTTTTTGGAGATGAAAAGATATTCAAGTGTCAATTTGTTGTTGTTTTTTTGTAAGAGTTATATACTGATATAGTAAAATATGTTTAACATTTTACATGCCCTTATAAATATCAAGCAAACAAAACAAATAAATAAATAAATAAATATAATATCTAGTGTAACATTCATAAGACTTGATAAATAAATGAAGGTATACATATGGCTGCAGAGTTGTGCGTAGAGAAAGTAGAATTCTGTAAAACTATAAAGCTGTATATAGTAATTATATACACACACTTATCGGGCATAACATTAACACCACCTGCCTCATGTATGTCCTCTTCATGGTGCTGTAACAGCTCTGACAGTGGTGCATTTTAACTGGTAAAACATCTGGTTACTTTTCCCCCATCTGGGACCCAATCTATAATTATAGTATTATGCAGCATCAGTGAGCATTGGGTGTCCATGACTTAGTCACCAATATACCAGTTGTCTTTTCTTGGATCACTATTGGTAGGCACTTATTCCTGCGTACCTGGAGCACTCCACAAAACCTGCCATTTTGGAGATGCTCTGGCTAGTGCCTTGCCAAAGTGGCTTGAGTCCTTTCGCTCCTGCATCCAACACATCAACTTCAAGAACTAACTGTTGACTTGCTGTCTGACCCCCTGATGGGTGCTGTTGTAATGAAATAACTAGATAGTCACTGTTTTTTTACTTCTGTGTTAATGTTATGGTCAA
>JBBIGC010000152.1:3851620-3865093 GCA_037576955.1 Lepidarchus adonis | reverse complement strand
TATTTCAGAGTCACGTTTTCTGTCTGTGGGCACAGCAAGAGAGCGAATAAGAGCGAGACACGAAGGGGCGGGCAGAGAACGGAGCTCAGCCAATTATTTCCAGTTACTAGGCGTTCCTGATATCAAACTAGGCCAATGAATGTGCTCCTATTCTTCAAAAGGCGGGAAGAGGAACGTAGATTTAGCCAATGATGTGCAGTTACTAGGCGGGCCTGTATTCTGATTGGACCAATAAAACTTCGCCCACCTGACGACCGTCAATCAGCTGAGCTCTCTTCGCGTAGCTTCTTCACTCTGGCGAGAGTTTCGTTCGCTGTTGGTTCTACGACTGTGTATTTTTGCGAAGAATGTTAAAACTCCGAATTAAAAGTCGGATATGAAATTAACGGACCGACCTAAACTAAAAGCAGGGCGATTTTCTGATCATGCGAGAGAATGTAGCCACCACTCGAAGTCATCGGGTGGGTTATTTCTTACTTTCGCCTACTTCTGCAGCGGGTGAACGAGCTGAGCTCTGAGAGAATTCCGTTGGCCGACTAGCAGCGCGTACTTTAGTGTTTTTCTGGAGTTTGAGTAAGCTGCCGAACAAACGTGTTTTTAGCCAAACAGTATGGTATGGGTCAAAGGGATATTTCGCCATTGGAGACGTCCATGAAAAGAAAAAAAGGGATTCACACCGCGGCGATGTGTCGGCTGGATGTGGACTCCGCTGTAACTGCACTGAAGGAAGTTGAGCCCGGCGGCGAAGGAGATGCCCTTACTTCGTCAAGGTAAAAACAGAGTTTAATCCTCAAATCTGTAGTCATGTAACTTAGGACTCGTGAAAGCACAATTAACTTTCTGGAAACGGACTCTGGTGACGGTACTTTTAGGTTTGTGTCCCGCTTTCTGAAAGCTAGCTAGCTTAGCTCGATGCTAACACAGCGTTAGCATGCTAGTCAGTCGACTTCTCGCTCCTTGTTGAAAGTGCTTGTTCTGATGAGAGGTCTCTCTCTCCCTCTCTCTCTCTGCGTTTCACTAGGGGCAGAAAATACGCAGGAATCTCTACAGGTTTTCGTGTGTGTGATCAGCACTCAGGTTAACTGTCGGTGGCTGTAGTTCTCCAGCGCTGGGCTGTGTGTGTTGCGTAATAGGATCAATCTGACCGCCTCCGGTAGCTAACCGAGCTTTAAAAACGTGAGTTAAAGACGCCGCAGAAAACTCACCACCTGGCATATGATATCTGGATGATCTATCTGTTCGTTCATGCCAAGCTTCTGGCCTTCACTTTCCCCTGTTCACTTTCTAAGAGCATTTTTACCGCCCGAGTCGCAGTTCCGCTGCAACAACATTGGCTGTACATCCGAAGGTGAAGCTTCTGTTGTGCTTTTAGTGTTTTTGTACTTTCTTTTATAAAATAAGAAATTACATAAACCAGTCTCACTAACTATAAATATACTTCTCTTGTGTTGTTAGTTTTTGTAATAAGAATAATTATTTTAAATAAGAAAAATAACAAACCAGTCAAATATGAAGTTAAGTTACTTAATTACAATAAAGTATCAAATATATATATATTTTTGGGACAACTGTTGTACTTTTGTGTAAGTAGGAGCTGATGGAGCCCGTGTTTAGGTAAAGGTGACTAACCTCATGTCTCACATCTGTGACTCAGTGCCTCGCTGTGAATCTACGTTGCCCAAATTAGGAGATTCCGCTTTTGTCTCCCGTTTGCCTATTGGTTCATCAGTCGAGTTTAACTCCGTTTCTCCGCCCACTCACCCACTCACTTCCTGTCAGTCTATACCCGCGCTGTTTTGCTTTTCCCTCCTCAACTCAGCATTTCTTTGGACTTTTATTTTCTTGGCGTTTGAGTGTCGTTTATGTTTGTAATGTTGCTGCAGATTTTTAGTTTCGCGTTTTAAATGACGTTAAAGTTCAGTCCAGAAAGAGAGAACGTTTCTAGAACTTTTCTATTTTGGTTTCCCTGCAAACAAATCTTGATACCAGACTATCACTGTGATACTTGCTTTAATTACAAAAGGTAGCCATGTGTAAATAAACATCAAAATGTATATGTTAAGTTTATGTATCATGAAAATGTCTTTAGATATTGGGGTATTTTGTCATTGCATACTCCTGTATACTAATATAGATGGAGGGCTGGTGCCCTTTTTTGCATGGCCTGATTGTTTCCAGCACTCATCATTTTTCTTTCTTTTTCAGTTGTTCATTCATAGTGTTGTGTTGCTTTGGCACCAAATGGTGCAACTTGGGCATCTACACCTCTGTTTTTAGTTGAATGCAGAAGCAGTGTCCGATGTTTTTACAGTGTTACGTGAAGGAGCATTGCTGGGCCAGACTCCTGGGTGTGACAGCACAGGCCGCTTCCTTTTCCTATGGGGTGAAAAGCAAGAAGACCAGCCCTGTGTATTGTAGCATTCTTGAAGCTAATAATTACTTAAGGATATCTATAACAAAACTTAAAAACGAAAGTGAATCCCTTTATTTCTGGGACGTCTTAAATATAAAATTAAAAGCATAATAGACATTTTTGCAGCATATGAGTGGAGTAATGTTTTTTGGCAGATAATAAGCTGGAACAGAAAGCACCAACATTACTAAACAAAACCGTCAGACAACACTGTTGCTTTTTTTTGGATTTGGAGCCTGTATGTCTTTGAAGTTAACTGTTAATTTCAGTATGTTACTTACTTTTTCTCTGAGCTTTAATAACTAGAGCAGACTGATGTAGTGGTAACCTTGTTTTAGGTTTTTGACGTATTTAATTTGCACTTTGAACAAGGTTTGTACAGGTGATTGACCCTTTTTGGGTTTCTCATTGTATCAATAATATGGTGAAATGCAGATCATGGCAAAACTGGGCTATATTCACTTTTGTAGCTTCCACCAAAAGGCTGGAGACAGTTGCTTTTAACTGCATGTTTTTTTAAACAAAGTTTCCAGTGCATTCTGTGCCCATTTGACGCCTTGTATGTGCACATCCTCAGAAATGAAGACTAACAGAAGAAGCAGTGTACACAGGGACATTAGAGGCAGCGTCAAAGTGCTAGAAAGCAAAGGGAGATCGTGACCTACTGTCCTTAACATTATTTAACAATACTGACATTATTTTAATTCGTCATTTTTTATTTTGCTTTGGCAAAGTAAAAAAAAAACTTGATTTATACACTTCTGCACCCTCTACAAAGGCAGTGGTGTTGCTTATTCTGCCGTAGTCTTAGAATGAGCTAAATATTAACCTCTTAAGAGTGTCAGCATTTTTATTGTTCATGTAATGCAAATTTGTGCGTTATCTGGTGCACCACTTTTGGAATTTAGTAGCACAACGACGAGTATGTGAACAGTTACATTTCCGGTGTTGACGAGGGGTTGAAAAGCAAGTATATCTCCAGTCTTGCCTAAAGACCCTATTTCAGATGCTGTTTTCCATAAACTTACTAAAATAACATTGGAAATAAGTACTTATCTAAGTAAGATTTACTCTTCAACTTGGTCTGTATTTCTACTTCTGGTTTCAGGACTTTTTAAAATAGTAAAGATTCGCTAGATCCACTTTTTTGTAACATAAATCACTTTTCAGCTATTATCACAGTATCACAGGTGGTGGAGTGGTCCAGACAGTCACCTACCATTCCTACCAGTCACAATTTAGACGTGAAGTGTCCACTTGATGAAAGATCTGTAATGTAGAACATTTTTATGTCTTTTTGAGGTCAGTGGTAATCGTTTAGGAAGCAGGCCTTACTTAAAGTTTGAGTACTCAAGTGGACCATTATTCCGCCGGCATTGTTAATGTAGTAGTTTTAAGCTGCAACTAGCACTACTGTTTATTTAGCCTTTGCTTAATGAAATGAATGGTTCAGTATTGTCGTCTGATTTACAAGTCATTCTCTTAATGTGCTTATTAGAACGATTATGCGAGGAAAAATGTATTGTGTAGTTGCATCTGGGTCTTTGCTCAGTCGAGATTTGATTTGCAATACATTGTGCCACTTATTATACAGGCCCATGGCAAAATTAGAAAAACTTTTTCAAAGTATTTATATTAATCTATTTAAATTCAGTTTTCTGGTGTGCGCTAAGAAAATATAGTTTTGTGGCTTGAGTTGAGAAAAAATAGTTGCTGGTCGTGGCAATACCTCTTTGATTTTTCTTCACAGAAATTCCCCTTTTCTTAGTTTGTGTCCAGCACTCACCATAAGTCTATTTTGAAATTGTTGTCCATGTTTGTTAACTTCACTAATGGCGTAGTGATATGAAACCGTGAATCTAAAGCACAAAACCTGTTCCCATGGCAACAGTGCGTTATAAGAAAATAATGCCACAAGTTCAGGACACCTTCCCATTCAAATTAATATTTTTATAAGAGTTCTACTGCGTTCTAGAGAATAAATAGATGTAGAACAGAAATTTTAGTAATTTACTGTTGTAATTTCAAAACACCACCTGACTAATGTCATTATTATAGCAAAAGGTTTCCCATCATGAAATTTTAGCTAATGAGTAATTGCTATATAAAAATAATATTTTTCTTTAGTTAATTTTATGGAGCTATTGAAGTACAAGCTGGAAATAGCCAAACTTTGTAGTTTTGCTTTGTAGTTGTCAATACCTAGTGGACAGTACAAATAACTTGCTGTTGGTTACTCCAAAGTAACTTCAAATTTGGCATACTAAACAAAAATTAAATTTCTGACCTTGTTGTTGTTGACCAGATGAATGACGCATCTCTCATGTTGCGACGTGGATTAGTGCTATTAGAAATTTCAGCAATGAATGGGTCAGAACAATATTTTCCTAATTTTTTTCCTAATGAATTATCTTAGGAATATGAATCACTGTTGTAGTAAGTATACACGATGGCTCTTCTAGTTCTTCTTCATCTTCCATTATGTTCTCTCCACTTTGATTGTCCTGTCAGTGTTTTTTTTTTTTTGTTTTTTTGAGAGGAGCAGACTCTGCGTGCCATTCAAGCCTCAGCCTCTCATCCATCGCTGTTGCCATGGCAAAAGGACCAAAGAGGCCAGTCTAATGACAGAGGGCCAATTTAAATCACGGTTTCACAGTTTCTACCTTGAGGGACCAAGCGACATGCACACCTGTGTTAGAGCAACACATTTATTGGAACCAAGGCAAAAACTAACGACTATCTTGGAACATTGAAGCGACATTCTGTGAAGAAATCGCTATGAAAGCGCACAACTGTAGCTTTGTTTGGAGAAAACAACAACAATCCCTTTCCCCCACATGGTTTCAACTCTTTCCACTGTAAAAACCATTGGAATGTGTTGTTTTGCAGCAGACTTGGTGTTCAGTGTGCTCCTGTTCCATTTATAGCTTGCTGTTGCTGACAGACACAAGCTGCAGACTCTCTGCAGCTCTTTCAAGTTTGTGGTCTTCTTGGAATTCAGCAGTAAAAACATGTACAGAAAAAAGAGAAACATGCTGAAAAATGAGCCTTGTGACATATTTGAGGGGGGTTGGAGTCACTTATTGCTGAATTGGACTGGGACAGACACACTGCTGGTCTGAATTATTATATAACCGCTAGTCTTGCTGTGACACACTTGGAGGCTAAATGCACATACAGACTGAAGATACACTTGCCATTTTTGTATCATTCCTGTCATGCCAACTGTATATATTTTTGCCTTTTGTGTTTTTTTTTTTACTGTAACACCTTTAGAAGATTTGCCACCTGCCATTGGCAATGTGCACATGTCGTTTAGATCAATAATAAGTTCCAAAATGTCTTAGAATACAGTCTTGTTGCTTTAAGAAAACTGAAGAAGGTGGTTTGTTAGGACAGCAGTAATGTATCAGTATTTTTTTGGAGCCATGGGGTCTTCTGCTGGACTTTTTGTGCAGCTTTGTTAATCGTACTCAAGTGAACAGAATTTAATTTCAGTATTCTTGTTTAATCACGATGAGTTCAAAATCTGACTCTGTCTAATCTCACCTTCCCAGCGCACACAAGTTGCAAAACATGTTCGTCTCAGTGAGCACAAAGGAAAGGTCTCTCCTGGGCTCCTGCAGCTTCCTGTGCTCTCTGCAGTAAAATGGAGCAGTCTGTGGCCAGAGCTGCGGGGGATGTCTTTTTTTTCTCTCTCATGCAACAGCGTGATGGATGGATGGAGGAGGCTGAGCCACCCACATTAGTGCGAGTGCAGAGAGGGATGGACAGTCTCTACCATTTACTCCCCCCTCTATGCATCTTTGTAGGCAGAGCACCCGTTTAATGGTGCACATACTTTTTCCATATGGACCATATAACTACATATTTACTCATTTTTAGGGTAAATTTTTTTTATTTTCCCAATTGTGCATGAAAAATATTCATACTGTGTAAGCCCCCTCAGCAAGACATGTCACTGTCAGTTATAAGGGGAATCCAGTAATCTGTTAATCATTTTAGTGATTAATTGACACAAAATCTAACAATTTTTATAACATAATTAAAAGAAGATAAAGTAGACTGACTCTATTGAAATATTTTATGCTTACAAAAATTGAGGCTTGGTTTGTTCATCTAGATTTATTTTAAAATGATCATTATTATAAAATTTGTTTGGGGATCACTACTAATGAATTCAAAAGTAAGTTTGTACTATATCTTTGGATTTGTAAGATTTAAATTAAGAAACCATGTCAGCCATTAATATTCAAAGGAAATCGATAAGAATGGCTATTTGAGCATATTTACACTATTAAAGACGCAGTTTTAGTTAAAAATCTGTGTGATTTTGCATTGATTGATCAAAATGCCTACAATTAATTGATCAGGACTGATGCAGTTTATAGTGTGTTACTTTTAGTGAGCATGCTTTTATTATTTATTTAATGTAATATTTAAATTTGTTGGAATATGCATTATGTCTCACAGCATTTATCTTTCTTTCACTTAAGGTACATGCTGGGTCGTGGAGTGAAACGTAAGCTGAGTGACTGCGAGGATCCTGCACTGTGTTTACCGTACCCCCAGCAGAGGCAGCTGGTCCTGGACCTGTGCCTGGACAAACTGCAAACCTGCCAGCGCCGCGCTGAACCCAGCCTTCATCGCTCCGTCCTACTGGCCAACACCCTCCGACAGATCCAGCAGGAAATGAGGCTGGAGGGGGGAAACTGCTTGCCTCCAGTTCCTCCTGCCCCGACACTCCTTCATGCATCCACCCCATGCCACATCCCTGAGCTGCCACCTTTGTCTTTGGACACCCCTCCACCCCCCAGTGGGTCACTGTCCCCATCTGCTTTCCTAGTGAGCGGTGAGGATGGTGAGTCCCAGTTAGATTGTACTGAAAGCAAGTCACTTTATCAATCACTGTCAAATGAAATGGACGAGAGGCCAACAGATTTGTTGTTTGGCTCGTTTGAGATCACAAATTCCACCAGCTATCTGACGGACCTAGCACTCGATGACATCTTTGAAGACATTGATACGTCAATGTACGATCCATCTGACATCTCCGTCCTAGCATTCCCTGGCTCCCGAGGCAGCGGTGCAGGCTCTGGGATTGGAGATGAAGGCCTCAAGAACTTTTCTAGCTGCACCTCAAACACCCGGCAGCTTTGCCTCTCTGACCTCAGTGACCTGGACCACATCATGGAGATCCTTGTGCGCTCCTGAACCACACAGTTCCTCCTCTCAGATCGCCATCCCAGTGTTTTTAAGGGGATGTGGACAATTAATGAAAAAAAAAAAAAAGAAAATACACTTTTTAAAAATTATTTTTCTACAAAGAACTGATATTTATAAGAGGGACAAAAGACTGGCATGACACATACTTACTGTAGGATGAATGCACATTGACTTTTCAGGTGGTCAAGCTTAGGCAGCCATCTTTCATATTTAAGCAAATTTAAGATGTATATGCAGGGACTTCAGTAATTGAGATGAAGTATTATTATTGAGACTTATTTATACTGGATAGTCACAAACTTTTATGGATTTTGAAGAAAACTAGGTGTACATGTTATAGCTTTTTGAAGAAAGAACTTATTTTTTATTAACTGATCCCATAGGTATTTCTCAAGCATTATATTTACATTATATTTAAATATAAATTATGGCGGATCATAACCTGCACACTCAACACTCACACTACCTCTAAAAAAACAAGAGCAAGCTCTCTCCCTGTACAACGAAAAATATTGAAAGTGTCTTTCAGTGGCTCCTGTCCAAAAACTGATGGATAGAAACTGATAAATAGTACATGATATCAGCCCACAAAAAATGATTAGCCCAAAGGAACTACAAATCTTTGCATTCATAATTTGCTTTGTATTTGTTTTCCCATTTTCTGGATCCTAAAGGGGAATTAATAACTCAGTTTTTGTTTTAAACTATTTTGACGTGAACTTTTTTCTGCTTTCCACCTACATGATTGTCAGATGTGCAGACACTGTTGAACCCCTCATATGAACTTAGTGCCTACAATGGAGGATGAAGACTGGCGCTGGTGGAAATGCACACTGTGGACCCACGTTTGCTCACTATTTCTATCTTTTTCTATGCTGATTGTGCTCTTCTTCTCGTTCACGCTTCAGTAGGATTCTCAGTCTTCTAAAGAAGCCATGTCCTTGGATGTTGTACACATCTGATCCCAACCCTTAAAGATTCTCCTTTACAAAGATGACTAATAACTCTGCAAAAAGGATTGTGGATGTCTGTGGATGCCAAGCTGACCGAGCCAGAATGTCTAACCGTATATCCTCAGACATAGGGCTGTATCCAAATCCTCCACTCTGTTTGTGACTTTGCCACTTCACGTGAGGTATTGGGCAGTTTGAGAAAAACTAATTGCACTGGCTGTTTGCTGGAAATGTGTTGTATGCCTGGTTGCAGGACCCAACAGAACTACCCTGCGTAGATGTAAGGAGGCATTAGATCAGTACAGAGAGTCCTCGACGTATGGAGATCTGTTCCTACGGTGCGATTTTAGTCAGAGCCTACGTACATAAGCACCTACGTTAGCACAAATAACGGCGTCTTCCTCGTATAGTACTGCGTGACGACGCACTCGCCAACTAGTTCCCACGCAAACTTGGTTTTACATCGCAAACGGCGTGCGGTACAGTGCCAGAACACGACTTTCTTAATAAATTTGTTACCACAAAACGAAACATAACCCGAGGTCTCCCTGTACTGAATACTGACCTTACTTAATGGGTCAGTTATCAGACGCAATGATTGATCTGCATTTGATAAGTCCTTGCAAAATTGTTGCAAAGTTTTCCCGTCTTTTTTGTTGTTGTTGAGGTATAGCCTTATGTCATCATACACAGAAGAATGATCTTTAATTCTACACACAAGGGTTGTGTATATACTTGTGAAAGAGAAAGTAGCAGCACTGGAATTCGTTTTCCGTGTTGTCCCAACAAACCCAGTTACAGTATTGGAATCTGTGCTGCAGGAAGGAAAAGAACGATCAACGCATCCATGCAGAAAAGTGCACGATGACATGTTCGGGTCTTTACTGATCTTGCAGAGTCCTGTGGCAGAGGCATGATGTTTGTACTGAGAGGGGAGATGGTAGGGGGGATGGGAAAGCAGGGGGGAGAGAGGGAAAAAGAGAGAGAGAGATTAGGAGGGGGGTTAAAGCTCTAAGCTCCTGTCACGCGGAGGCTCTTGCTTGTGGAAAAGGCCACATTGAGAGTTTCACAACAACAGCTGGTATGTGTGTGTGCGCGTGCACATTCGTGTGTGTCAGTGCCAAACCCCACCCCCCTAAAGGGGCCCCAAGGGCTCTGTTCTCCTCCCAGCCAATCACAGTTAGTTAGGGGAGGAGTTAAGTAGCTCAGAGTAAAACGCCTTCCCTGCTCAGGACTCAGTAACACTACAGCATATCTGCAGCAATGTCTCCACGTTCTGACTCTTAGGGTTTACTGAGAAATTCCTTACCTCTTAAAGTTTACGGTCCCGCAGTGGGTCCACACCGCAATTCTTACATCCTGTAAGTACACAACTGTTTGCGTATTAGTTTCAGAGTCGTTCCCAAATATTTCTTAGTTATAAGTAATAAGTAATGTATTTAATAAGGTTGGACTGAAAACTGAGATTGGTTTACAGAAAGACAGAGGTGGTTTTTCAGCTAAAACTCAGCATAAACAGCATGTTTTCTCCCCCTCTTCCTTTAACTCAGGCTCATAAACCTCCTCCCCACCTCCTCGTGAGACGGCAGAGCCTCAGAAATCTGACCCCTAATGAAGTTTACACTCAGTTCGCAGTAACATACAATAAAACAGACATAATTAATCACACCCAGCAGCATTTTCCCAAGTGATGGAAGCTGTGTTTCAAAGTGTATAGCTTTGTAAGCTTGATTTTTTTTTTGTGAGTTTATAAATACATATGTGTATATTATTTTCTTTTCATGTGATTGTGTTTCTATTTTATTTTAAATTTTTTTGGTCTGTTGATGGCCAAAGAATGTGATCTAATTTATTGCATTTATTTAAGAGTGAAATAGTGTGTGTAGGGTTTTGGTCTCCAGGACCATGTCTTTGTTTTGTAGCAGAACATCTGCTTCACTTCTTCTGAGTAATAATTACAAAATGTGTGTAAATACTTAATTCAGATTATGAAGAGTTTTGTTTTTATTATCATTGAAAATGTTTGTACAAGTATGAAACCGTGCTCATACGAATGAGGGGATCTTTTTCCGAGTGTGTTTTATTGAGATAATCTTCCTTTGGACCAGGCAGTTAATCTGGCAGCTCATAAAAAAAGGTTCACACTGAAGTGACTGCGTTGAAGTGAAAAGGAAGCGCGTTCGCCTTATTGGTGTCCAGTTTGTGACGTGTTCTTAAGGATTTTTACAGTAATTTTAAGACCGTTTCTGCATCTTGCTCAAGATTATCAGACAGTGTAAATCTTTTTCAGGTTTTAATTTGCCATCAGTAACAAACCGCTGCCTGATTCATTCACTGAAATGAGGATGGAGATGGAATTGTACCCACTTTCACTGTAGGGTCCTCGCACACGTGTTTAATGTACAGAGCTTGACTATGAAACTGCGTTTTGAAGATTCATAGCAAATCACCTGTTGCACAAAATGTTCATTTAAAGAGTTTAGAAGTAAACTGAGTGAAAGAGTCTTTGTTCCAGCAAATAATTTTTTTTCCTCAGAAGTAATGAGCTTTAACTCTTGTCATTATTTATTGTTTGGCCATTTTAGTGAAGTTTCATGAATTTATCCTAATGAAATTGTAAGAAAAACCTCAAATGTCACTTTTGTCCCAAGTGCAATATGAACATAGCGCTGTCTGACCTATTTGCAAATGATACCAGTATGTTTAACTTTATATGAATACATTTTTTAAAACAATGGACTGATGACATGGCACCATAAATTGCATTGTTTTCAGACTCCGTGCTCAGTCTGGTCTGTAGCTTGGTTTTTAGCTTTCTGTTCTGTAAATAACGAAACATCTTTTTTGCATCAGTCATATTCTATGCAATGCTACTGTAGCAGGTCAGTATGTCAATAAAAACTGAAAGAAGAAAAAGTGTTCATCTCATGGTTCTGCATCACATGCACATCAGGGCGACACATCACTGGTGTTAAGGCGAATAGAAGGACACTAGACAAGGCCACATGTGCAGTTAATGTTTACCTCCCTTTCACCATAGCTTCTCTTACTATGGAATGTTAGTTCAGACTTTGGTTCATACCAAGAACTTTAACAAGGGATAACGTATTGTGAGACGGCCATTGTATGGGAAATAAATCCATACAAGGTGAAGAAGACCCCGTCTTCCGCCCTGAAGGAATTTATTTCCCATAATGATAATGTCCATCTCGCAACGCAGTATTCCGCTTATCAAATTATTTATATTAATTGATGTTATTGCAGTTTCATAGTTTGTGGTAAGAAAATACAGGTTTGTGGCTTGCGCTGAGGAAAAAAATAGTTCCTCAGAATGTTCTGGTTGTTGCTCATCAACAAGCCACATCTCTGCTTCTTCTTCACCTAAACATTCCCCTTTTCCTGTGCCCAGTACTCCCAACATCTCATATTCAGCGAACATAAAAAATTATATTGAATCTGTGATCCATGTTCGCTAGCTGCAGTAATGGCGGAGTGATATGACACCAGGAATCTGAAGCACAAAACCCGTTCCCATGGCAGCAGGTGTTAGAAAAATAATGCCGCATGTCCAGCACACCTTCCCATTCAAATTCAATGGAGCCTTCATCTGCGTTCTGGAGAGTGGAATATTTTACAGTTTTTACACAGGAACTGAAGTCATTTAGGATAAAAATTCAAAGCATCCAACTCGCATCCTGCCATCAGATAAGCTTCTACAAAAGCGACGGGCGGTGACTGTGCCAAGTCTAGTCGTTTTCTAAGGCTGCTTACTGCACACTTCCCAGAAACTTTCTGTTCTGCGTTATTAATAATTCAGAAACACAGTACGAAGGTGTCTGCTGCAGTGAGCCCCACAGACAGTTCTCCATCTAAAGGAACAGTCCAGTTTTTTCCAGCATAATCTTGTGTGTGTGTGTGTGTGTGTGTAAACTACAGTCACCAGACAATAACACATATTTATTATAACACATTTAAAGAACAAAGAAAAACTGTTGCAATAGAAGTCAGTGTTTTAGCACCTGCACATCAGTCTGTTCTGTTACAGACAGGAAAAGCTATAAAAATGGACGTGGAAACTGATGGTACAATACAGAGGAGGCAGATCTTTCGAATAATTCGAAATTGCTGCAAATTTCAAAGCCTCGAATTTTCTCTGTGAACAAATATCTACCTCTGCCCCTTCCCAGGTTACTGGGACACTGGAGGAGCCCCGCAGTTCTCCTATGGGCCAGACTCAGCGGTTCGCCTGATGGCAGATGCCAAAAAAAGAACAAAGTCATTGACGATAACGGGGGAACCAGCCTGTTCTGTCGGGGAATAACACCAATGCGGCAGAAAAAGTCTTCCTGACAGTACCTTAGCAACAGCACCCTGACTCTCACACCACAGGCTTTACTTCAGCATCGCTTCAGATGGTTTGCGAAGGGCTGACTCAGAACCCTGGTAGGGGGCTGCTTTCTAGCATATTGAGTTCTGCTTTACATACAGTGTGAATAACACACTGCTTCTGCTCCAAAGTGATTTCAGCACAGTGTAGACACAATAACCACTAACCATTCCCTACACTAAATATTAAACGTTTAATACTGTTCTTCAGTAACAGAAAACCTGTGGATTACACCCTTACATTTGAATACAGGTCTAAACCTGATATATTGTTAATTCCACATAACGAGGGCTGAGGACCCAAAGGGCGTAAGTGACATTTCACCAACTTTACAGTAGAGCCAAAACAAAAAAATGACTTTCTGTACTGATTTAACCTATTTAAAGCAGAATTATTGATACAGATGGATGACATGGAACTTAATGAATAATATTATATCTTTCAGTCCAAAAAATATTTTTTCTACATTTCTTCAGCCCTTCTGACTCTAAATG
>JBBIGC010000152.1:3836274-3850584 GCA_037576955.1 Lepidarchus adonis | reverse complement strand
AGATAGATAGATAGATAGATAGATAGATAGATAGATAGATAGATAGATAATTCATACCATGCCCTCTGTTGGTTTCTTATGACTGGGGTTTGAAAAAAGGTGGAGGTAGTGTGAAATGAGCCCACGCTGCCTAAAGCCTTGTACATTTAGTGCATCGAGCACTGCACTGCTGCCGTATATAAGATGTTTGACCGCAGTGTTCTATCCACTCTTGACTCAAATATTAGTGGGTTTGTGACTGAATGGTCATGGGTTCGACTCCTGGAACCAGCCAACAGGCTGAAGTACCCTTGAGCTACGCCCCCAAGCCCAACAGCTCCCCAAGCACCACTACAGCTATGCGTGTGTGATCTTGTGCGTAAAATGCAGAGATGAATTTCCCCTCTGGGATTAATAGAGTGAAATACATAATAAATAATATATCCATCCATTTTCTAAACCAGGTTTTATCCATTTTGGTTCATGCGGAAGCTGGAGACTCCAGGTTGCCACTGTATACTTATTCACATAAAGCAAACAAAAAAACACAAATCATATCTCCTAATAACTGATTAGACCATCTATATCTGCCACAGGTAACAAATTATAAATCACAGAGCAGCATGTGTTGAGGCGAGTGTATTTCGACCAGCAGATGGAAATGTTTTGGTATTACATGGTAATTATAAAGTTAAAGGTCTGATTTAAAGAGGAATTGATCCTGAACAACAGTTAGTTTAGCTGCAGCTCCTCCTGCTGGACATGCTGAGCAACATAAAGTTCTCAGGTGATTGCTCCTGTTCACGGTAGGAAAGTTCAATCAAGAATCTGTAATTTAAGTATATTTCGTGCCCCCATAAAAAATTCAGCATATTTAATCTCAAGGTCTTTTAGATGAGCAGATATGTCCTACTCTGGACACTTCAAACCAGGAAAACCTTGGTAATTATTGGGAAACACTGGGCTGGTCTACCATGTAGCACAGATCAGCCATAAGATAAACACCACAGGGGTTGGGGTATATTAGGCAACAAGTGAACAGTCAGTTCTTAAGGTTGATGTTCCAGAAGCTGGAGAGTAAGGACCTGAGCTACTTTGTGATGCCTTATTGTGATGGACAGAGCATCTCGAACGCAGCAGGTCTTGTGAAGTGTTCCAGATATTCAGTAGTTGGACACCCATGACTCGACAGACAGGTAGGTAGGTATACAGACAGATGGACAGACATGTTTACAGACAGACATACAGATAGATAGACAGGAATATAGACAGACAGACAGACAGATAGATAGATAGACAGTGAATAATGAATATAATATTTATTATGAAATATATTAGGAAACACATAGCTAAACGCTGATTGTTCTGACTAAAGCTACTTCTTGTCCAGCCCTGCTGCTCAACTGGCGTGTTCGCTAGAGTTAGCATAGCTACAGCCCGAGATAGCATAGCTACAGCCCGAGTTAACATAGCTACAGTTCGAGTTAGCATAGCTACAGCCCGAGTTAGCATAGCTACAGCCCGAGTTAGCACAGCTACAGCCCGAGTTAGCACAGCAACAGCCCGAGTTAGCATAGCTACAGCCCGACTTAGCATAGCTACAGCCCGAGTTAGCATAGCTACAGCCCAAATTAGCATAGCTACAGCCCGAGTTAGCATAGCTACAGGTGGTTTCTGTGGGGGTGGCTCTCTGCTGCGTCTCACACCCACAACGCTCTCTGCTGCTGCTGCTCGGCTTCGGTCCGTGGACCATCATGGCGAAGTGGGGAGAGGGAGACCCACGCTGGATCGTGGAGGAAAGGGCAGACGCTACTAACGTTAACAACTGGCACTGGTAGGTTAGATCTAAACATGTTTACATATCAGCTTGTGATCTGTATTCAGTGATGGAGGTATGACTTATTCACAGTTAAAGAGGTCACTGTAATTTCACTGACATGAAAGACTAATGGGTTTTACTTTTAGTGTATTAAATGTGTGAAAGATTAAATGTCTTGGTGCTTCCATTCTTCTAACTGGAGAAAGTCCAGAATTCCTGCAGTATACCCACTATAATAAATGTAAAAACTGAAAAAAATGTCATATATATTATATTTATGTATATCACATATTTTACAGTTTCTGGGGGACATGGATGTTTTATAGACAAATTCTTCATATTTTTTTTTAAAGCAGAGTGCCTCACTTCTTCAGTACAAACCCTGTGTCACTGTTTATTTTTGGCCTTTTGGCTCAAAGCCTGTGGAATACTCCATTCTTGGAGGCGTAATGGCTATTTATAGCAGCTGTCCCAGGAAGACACAAGGAACAGATGGCTGGTTGTCCTGCAGCTTTATGAAAGAAGTAACTTTGCAACCCTCCTGCTATGTTTAATATACAGTGGTGCTTGAAAAGTTGTGATCCCTTTAAAATGTTCTGTATTTTTATATGAATGTGATATAAAAGTTATATAAAAGTCCTAAAAGTAGAAACAAACGACTCAAAAGTACTTGCTAATGTATTTATGGAAAAAAATTACAACATCTATGCCTGGCAAAAGTGAAACTGTGCTTTTGGCTTGTGGTGAAACCTGGAGGAATTTTAGCACATTCCTCTATGTGGAACAGCTTCAACTCTTGGATTTTGGTGTCTTTTTGCAACGTTTCGACTACATTAAGGGTAGGCCATTCCTGAACATTCAATTTCTTCTTCTTTAACCATTCTTTGGCAGAATTGTGTTTAGGATTGTTGTCTTGCTGCATGACACCACTATCTCTTGAGATGAAATTTCCTACATAATTCTGTTGTTTCATCAATCATGGCAAGACATCCTGGACCAGATCCACAATACAGGCCCAAACAGAACACTTTGACCATATTTAACATGGGATAGGGTTCTTATGCTCTTGCAGTTTTTCTTTCTCCAAATGCAACATTTCTGATTTAAGCCAAAAAGTTTCTATCTACAAAATATTCTTCTAGCATCTTTCTGGTTTGTCCACATGATATATAGTGGGTAAACTAAGTATTGAACACAATTTTCTAAGAAAATATATTTCTAAAGGTGCTATTCATATGACATTTTCACCAGATGTCAGTAACAAACCATCTAATACACACATGCAGAGAAATCAAACCATAGATTTACATACATTAGGTTATGTGTAATAAAACACATGAAGGAAAGTAAAGGAAAAGTAATGACACCAGCTGAAATCTATGAGGGATTAGAAAGCAATCCTGCCACTTAGTGCAAATTAATATCATCATCTGGTTCAGGAGTTCACAACGATTTGTGGTTACTTTGCTAACTCCTTTAAAAAATATAATAAATTATGGCGTTTGCGCTCCAAGTTGTTGTGGGATTTGGCGTTTCATGGGGAGCAATGCATTGTGGACTATGTAGTGCCTGGTGCGGGAGAATAGGTGGGTAATATTGGCAGAAAAGAGGTGGAACGAGTTTCTTTCTGGGAGAGGCGGTAGTAGCGAGAGGCAGTTGGCAGCACATATGGTAGTATGCTGTTAAAAGCCTACTAAATGCTTCACAGTAATACGGCGAGAGAGTGTTAGTTATTTGTCGAAATTCGACTTGCATCGCACTCGGAAGAACGGAACCTCGACGTAACTCTAGGACCCACTGTAATGCACTCAACCGCCATGGGCTGTATGCACGCTCACTATGCAAGACTCCATTGCTGAAGAAAAAGCATTTTGAAGCATTTTTAAAGTTTGCTGACCAACATTTATTCAAGTCTGTGAAACACTGGGAGAATATTGTCTGGTTAGATGAGACCAAAATTGAGCTTTTTGGATGCTAGAATACACACCATGCTTGGCGATCAAAATGCACTAATGTATAATTGCCATTTTATATATTGGCACGCTTCATATAATTGAAGGAAGGATGAATGGAAAAATGTACTGAGACATTCTT
The DNA here is from genome assembly GCA_037576955.1 of Lepidarchus adonis. NCBI lineage: Eukaryota > Metazoa > Chordata > Actinopteri > Characiformes > Lepidarchidae > Lepidarchus > Lepidarchus adonis. The sequence continues at coordinate 3,846,692 of JBBIGC010000152.1, read as the reverse complement.
GATAAATGGCCTAATGGTTAAAGAAGTGGGTTTGTGACAGAGGGGTCGCATGTTTGAAACAGGGCAACAGGCTGAAATGCCATTGAAATTTGAGCATCTAACCCCCAACTGCTCACATGTAAGTTGCATATGAGCATCTGACAAATGCTGTATATGCATCTACCAAGGTGGACAAGGGTGGACGTTTCAGCAAGACAATAATCCCAAACACACAGCCAATTAAATTCCCAACTGGTTTCAGAGAAAGCAAATAAAGCCTTTAGAAAGGCCCAGCCAATCACCTGACCTGAATCCTATAGAAAACCTATGGAAAGAACTAAAGCTCAGAGTTCATAGAAGGATGTGAAGACTAGTTTCTCCATACATGAGGCATCTTGAAGCTTCATCACCAACAAAGTATTAAATTCATTTCAATATTTTCCTGTGCCATTCCATTCTATTACACAAAACTTCCTGTAATGTATGGACATCTGTGGTTTGATTTCTTTGCATGTGTGGATTGGATGGGTTGTTACTGACATTTCATGACATTTCAATAGCACCATTAGAAATATATTTACTTTTAGAAAATCGGTGACGTGTTCAACATTTATTTTAGTGGCTATATAGTAAACTGTGGATGGGCAGGTATGTTCTTTCTGGAGAGGAGTTTCTTTCTCTGTTCAGTCCAGTCATGCACATCAGTGTTGTTCAGTGCTTTAGTTTAGATGGACATTAACATTATCCAATGTTAAAGAGGCACTTGGGCTTAGAATTTACCCCAGGTTCCTTTGTAACCTGTTAGATCATTACAAGCCTTGCAGTTGGAGTTATCTTTGATGGTCAACCAGTTCTGGGTAGTGTAACAAAGATCCTGAACGTTCTGCACTGTACACAATCTGACTGTTGATTGATGGAGCCTGAACACTTTAGAGATGGTCTTGTCACCTGTTCCAGCTTTATGGGCATCAACAACTGTTTTTCTGAGGTCCTCAGACATCTCCTTTGTTCAAGCCATGATATACATCCACAGATGTGTTATGTTTGTGATCAGGCTTTGCTGGATCCCTGTTTTTTAAAAATACACCTGATTATCACACAATTTCAATAATAATATTAGTTATTATTATTCTGATATTCTAGTATTATGATAATATTAATCTAATACTTTGAAAACAATAAGGGTTTACTTACTTTTGCCACATGCAGATATATTATTATTGGGTTTTTTTTATCACATTCATGTACATTTTGTTTTATGTCACATTCATATAATATATAGATATTTAAAAAGGATTTTCTTTCAAACTTTCAAGCATCTCTGTATGTAATATGTTTGCATTTTATCACAGGACAGAGCGTGATGCCACAAACTGGTCTCAAGAAATACTTAATGAGCTTCTGCTGAGGGTCCACGTGGAGGATGAGGATGGCGTCTGTGAAATCACAGAGGTCAGCAAGATTGAGGGAGAGGCTTCCATTAACAACCGCAAAGGGAAACTCATCTTCTTCTACGAATGGAGCATTAAAGCCTCATGGACTGGTACTATTATCTTAGTGTGCATTATTTCAGTGCATGTTACAACTGTCGCCATAGTATTCGGTTTTCTGCTTTCTGTGAGATCTCACGGGTGGGATGGTAGAAGTAAACGCAGACTTGAGTTGTAAATGAAACAGGTTTAATAACCTCAGCGTGCGGTACAAAGAATATTGTGACATAAACACATACTGACATTCACTCTGAGACTCTAAGGTAGATACACACTAACCACTTAGACCTAAACGAGACCTCACGTCACGTACGTACATACAAATATACAAACGAATGTACAAACGACTGTCGAACCACACCACGGTTCACACACACTCCACTTAAATACATAGAGGGTAACACACCACACCGTAGTCGATCACATGATAAACACATAGATACGTGACACACCAGGGTAACCCACTTCACAACAAAAGCACAGGACATGACACGGGACAACACCTTACACTTTCGAGCCATGTGACATCTCAAAATCATACATTCATGAAGTTTTCCCCTTCAGGTACCTCCAAAAGTGGAATTAAGTATAAAGGAACTGTAGAAGTTTTAAACCTCTCAGATGAAAACGACATGGACGACCTGGATGTGAGTACAGTCTATATATCAGGTGTTTAGAATGAGGTTGTTGGCTGCACCAACTTTAAAACTGTTCATTTGTTCCTGATGTCTGAACAGATATGTATTAGAGCTTGTAAAGACCAGCCATCCACACCTTTGACCACAGTCATGAAGAAGAAGGGGGAGAAGGAAATTAAATTGGCCCTAGCCAGCTATGTTGCTCACCTGAAAAAACGTAAATATTTAAAGTGTTCTCCACATTAAGAAACGATTCACTTTATTTGCTCATTATTTAAATGGATCTGTGATTGTTGTGACAGAGTACGCCCAGGGTATGATCCTACCAACTGCAGATGGCACTGAAAAACAGCAACCGCCGGTACAGGCAAAGGGCAAAGTGGACAAACCTCGGGTAGGTGCTTTTCAGCATTAAGACCACTTGTGGAGAAATTCAGTAGAATGATTTTACAGTGTCCTGCACAGTTGATGGTTTCCCTACTCAGACACACCTGGTTCAACTCACCTGTTATTTGCCAGACTGAATGAGTTTGTTTGAGGAGGGGAAACTACCAAACCTGGCTGGATACTGACTTCCAGGACCTGAGTTTGACACCCATTCTTTAGAGCAGTGGTCCCCAATCACCGGGCCACGGGCCGGTACCGGGCCGTGGAGCATTTCGAATCGGGCCGTACAAAAATTAACTTTTTAAAAAATGCGATCTCAATCCGTAGCATCTAAGTGTGTTAGAGACTCAACTTTGCCGCTATTCTGGATGAAAGTCATGGCAGAAAACCCTGAGATCACCACAACAGCACTGAAAACTTATTCTGAAAGGACCGTTTACACGTTACCATAGCGACCAGAGTGCGTGAGGGGCAGAGGAGGACGTTACTCTGATCGTTGTTGCCACATTTCAGAAAGACGCTGCTAATAAAGTTACATATAATTACACAATAGATTCAAATTTATTATATAATTAATTATTATATTTACAAAATACCGCAGTTTTTGTGTTGGTCGTATCATTTTATTTTGTCGTTTTTATCCGCGACACCTTAAATACCGGGGACCGCTGCTTTAGAGGAAGCATCCTGAAAGTGTGTAATGTAAGTGTTTTTATATTGTAATGTCTAGATTCAGTGTTCGACTACAACTGAAGCTCCTGGCTCTGGTGTAAAAATTTCCACTGTCAAATTCAGTTTGAAAGACAATTTTTTGACCTCACCAGAAGAGCTTTATAGGGTCTTCCTCAACCAAGAGGTAAGGAGTAAACCACCCCTGCTCACCTTCTCTTCTCTTCTAGTTTACAGTTCAGTTTTATTTTGCAGTTATACAAAGCTATCGGGTAGAAATGTTGTTTTCTAAGCCTTTTTCAATTTTAAATGGCTTCATTTGTATTTTATAAAAGGCACTGCGTTAGATAAGCTGATTAAAATGTAGGTTATTACCTTGTGTATTTAGATTTGGATTTTTCTGGATTTCTACAGAATGCAAAAATTAATGAGTTTCACTGTGAATCTGATTCTTTTTCTGTCTTGATTATTTAGATGGTTCAGGCCTTCACACACCTTGCTGCTTTTGTAGAGGCAGACAGGGGAGGCAAGTTTCGACTGCTGGAAGGAAATGTTCATGGGGAATTTGCAGAGCTGGTGAGGACAAAACTCATCTCAGATTTCTGTTTTAACAAAGCAACAACAGCAGTTCACTGACACAATCTATACACTTTCTGTACTTCTAGGTCCCAGATGAGAAGATTGTCATGAGGTGGAGGTTTGCGTCTTGGCCTGCTAGTAGGTTCTCAATCATGCATACATCGTTAAACTCTTCAAACCTTGTGCACACACTTGTGGACACTCAACAACCATGGGTTCCTCTAAGCAGCTGTGTAAGACTCTGAAAATGAAAGTTATCATTGCCTACAATGCAGATGAGAGATGGCAGTTCAGGGGATCTTTGGACGTCAAGATGAGATCTGGAAGACCAAGAAAACCCCCGGAGAGAACAACTCATATGCTGGTCAGAAAGACAGATAAAAATAAAAATCCATTTGGTTGCAAAAAACCTGCAGGAAGATTTAGCAGACTCATTAGTGGTGGTACACCGTTCTACAAGAGCTTCATGGAAGAATCAGGAGAAGAAAATCTTACCTGTGTTCCCATCATAAAATCCAATGTCAGAAATATGCAACAGAACATCTACAGAAGCCTGGTGCGTTTTGGAAACAAGTGCTGTGGACTGATGAAGTAAAAATAGAATCTTTGGCCACAATCAGCAAAGGAGCAGAATTTCATGAAAAGAACATGTTGACAACCATTAAGCATGGGGGTGGATCCATCATGCTTTGGGGTTGTGTTGCAGCCAGTGGCAAAGGAAACTTATATGAGACACTGTATATTTTATTCATATAAAAGACATAGACAAAAGCTGTTTATAATACAAATGTCTTAATGATAATCTTGAACAATATGTCTTTGGTGATCTTTCCCAGGTCATTACTCAGTTGTCACACTTCGCTTCACTGGCCGGGACACTGAGACAGAACTGATTCTGGAAGCTAGTGGTGTTCCCACCAGTGAGGAGGAGAGAATGAAGGAAGGCTGGCAGAGATACTACTTTGATGCCATTAAACAGACATTTGGCTACGGAGGCCGAATATGGTGAATAATCGATCAGATCATGCACCGATCTCAAGATCCTAGCAATAATACGGAGGTGACGTCTGGGACAAATGCTCTGTGTGCCTTTGAAATACTTGTTCATTGCAGGTTGACCAGTGTGTGTGCCTTCTGTCAGAATGGAATCAGCTCACATGTGTTACTGGGACAGTGTCACTACATTGTTTCTAAGTATGGAAATACTACACATAGATTACTGAACACACATAACACTCAGCAATATTTATATATTCAGACAACTGTGTTTGCCACTTTAATTTTGTACATAAATGATCAAAAACACTGAGTGTGATTTTTAACTTGTTTTCTGAATGATTGTTGCTCACAGACCAAACATTACTGAATAACAATTGCATCTTGTTACCCAAGAGCAATAAACAGTTGCCTTTAACTTTATGTTACAAGTTACTATAGACAGACAGACAGACAGACAGACAGACAAAGATATATGTATACAGGCAGATAGCTAAATAGGTATACAGACAAAGATATATGTAGACAGACAGGTAGATAGACAGACATAAAGACAAAGATATATGTAGACAGACAGACAGACAGATAGCTAAATAGGTATACAGACAAAGATATATGTAGACAGACAGATAGGTAGGTAGGTATACAGACAAAGATATATGTAGACAGACAGACAGACATATTGATTGATTGATGAGATTATATAATATTTTATTTTTTATTAATGTTATGGTTTTAAACTGCCATGAACCCGAATATAAAGGGGAGATTTCTTGGTTGACAGACGTATCCGCTATTTTGAAGGCTGTCGTGTACGCAGCTGTTCCGCTCACACAGTTTAAGCCCCGTAAATCTGAAGTGTGTGTGCGCATTTGATTGGACGCAGAGTCCCGTGGAGAACTGCTATTGGCCACTGTCTGTCATTCCATTACGTGATTGGTTGTTTAGGACAGTGACGTTGACCGTCAGCGGACTGGAGCGCTGACTGAAATGATTCACTTTACGGAGTCGATTCCTTTCCACTGGTCGTTTCAGAGAATCGGATGTCTGATTCAACTATTCAGTAATTCACAAGTCGAGTGCATTTTATTCTGTATTAAATATATTTCCATATGCAGTGACGTCAGTAATACACTGGTTTGCAAATCATGAACACACAATATTGAAGTGAAAACAGACACAAACACAAATGCTAAAGTTGAGAATTGTTTAAAAAAAAAATATTGGCTCATTTAGAAATAACACCTGCAACCCACAGAAACACTACAAAACGGGAAAAGTTGCTTAAAAACAAAATGTCTGGTGTAACATCTCACCACTGTTACCTTCACCTTCCACATCTTTTCCAGCTCTTCTCTCAACCTTTGGTATTTCTCCAGTTTCTCATGTTCCTTCTTCCTGATGTTACCATCACTTGGGATCACTACATCTATCACTGCAACCTTCTTCCTCTGCTTGTCCATCACCAACATGTCCGGGGTGGTTAGCCATTACCAGTTTGTCCGTCTGTATGTGGAAGCCTCACAGGATCTTAGCTTGGTCATTCTCAACCACCATTGGAGGTGGCTCCCATTTTGACCTTGGTGCACTATGCCAGCCACTTTATGGGGTTCCATGTGTCTCCTGCCTACAAGCATCTTGCATCTCATGGTTATTCAAGATTCAATAGAGGTTTATTGTCAATACAGCAGTAAACACAGTACACAGTGTATTGAAATGCCGTCTCACACAGCCCCCAACCTTGGTGCATTTGAAAATACATTTTTAATGTAAAAATATGTATCAAATATGTACAAATATACAAAGAGGTACATTTAGATATTCATCTATAAGTAAATAAACCAAAATAAAAACTACCTATATGTTTCACTCTGTTCTGTTTATTAACTATACATATATTAAAAAGACAAAAATCTTAGATATATATAAGGTAAGGTTTATGGCATTTGAAAATCACAATTCGTCTTTACACGTGCACATAGAGAACCAGCAACACAAAAGACCAAGAATGTTGACGTTTCTATTATTGTTGTGCGATCATAAGTAGTAAAGCAGTCGTTGGAAGTTCAATTCACTTCATGAGTCGGTTCGACTTCATTTAAAAGAATCTATAAACGACTCACAGCGTTACTATCTCTAAAGAGCGACTACTAGCAGAGGCTGACTTTAAAGAAGTTAGTTAGACAACAAATTCTGGGTTTTCATTATCTCCTCTCGTTTAACATATGCTTGGAAACCTCATTTTCAGCATGTGTACAGATAGCCTGTGTGCTAAAGCCAACGTTGTGTGTTAGCTGCAATGTTTTGTTAGCTTGCTAAGCAGCTAACGCTGAATTAGCATGTTAGCTCACTCGTACCTTCAGCACTGCTGTCTTGAAAGCTGACTGTATGGCCTCCTCGACATCCAACGCTGTTGAATTTTTGTAGACTTTTTTTGTATTTGGCCTTTTTCTGGCCTGCCCAGTGTCTTCAATGCAAAAACGGAACCTTGGGTGACTGCTCATATGGCTAACGCTAGGAACTTAAGTTGACGCAGCTGAGTGATGTGCTAGCTAACCTAAGCAGATACCTTTCAATCGTCCACATCTCCGTGTACATGTTGGTTAATGGGGCTTAAAGGTAAAATGCGCTCTTCAGGGAAGCCGTGGATACTTTTAATCGTGGCGGTAGTTGTCACGCTGCAAGTGACAGCTGGTAAGTGAGATTGTGTACAAGTTAACCTGGTTAGCCTGCTCGATTTATCCTCAAAACAATACAGTTTCTAGCGAAAATTTGATCACCTCAGTGTTTTTGATGGGTCGTCGTGTAGACCTTCACACTGATGTTAACTTGCATGACCCATGTTGGATTTTAAGAAGGTCTAACCAGCCTACAGTAGTGCGCTGGCTAATGTTAGCTAAATGTTTGCTTACTGCTTACTGCTTTCTGTGCAAAAGAAAAATAAACACGAAGAGCATGAACCTGTCGTTACAGATGTGGATCCAGAAACTAACGAGATGCCAGACGCTGGTCCCTCACAGGTAATCGGATGGTCGAGCAGTTGCATCACCTGCACATTTGTTTTGTCATTGACTATCACCGTGGATAAGATGAGACCAGCTGTAATGTTGGGCATGTTTGCTTTGCTTCCTCAATTGTTCTTGAAATGATATCTGTTTATTTGGCTATAATGCAAAGCAATTTAATCTTAGTCTTAATACTGAAACGTTAAATGGGGCAGTGGTGGCGTAGTGGTTGGACCTAGCCCTTGGGGTCGGAAGGTTGCAGGTTCATGTCCCAGTCTGAGCACCACTGAGGTACTTTTGAGCAAGGTACTGTCCCACCACACTGCTCACCGGGTGCTGTTGATCTCTGGGGTAAATGGGTTAAATGCAGATGTTTCACTTCATTGTGGTGCTCTTCATGTGAGATTGACGGTCACTTTCACATGAATACATATCCTCTCTTTTCAGTACTTTCATGACCAGAATACGGAAGATGATGAGGTCCCTGCTGGCTCTAGAGTGGTGGCAGGACATTCTGTTTCCCCCAAAGAAGCCCCTTCAACCGCAGGTGAGCATCAACCCGAGGAGAACGTGAAGGATCAGGGTGTGGAGGCTGAGGCTGAAGGGATTGAAAAGGAAGACCTTCCCACACAACCTCCTCCAGCAGACGCTAAGACTAAGGAAGGTGAGTAGACAAGTGTTGCAGTTACTTACAGCTTTGTTTTATATATTATATGTTACAATACAGTTTTTATAGCTCAGTTGCACCGTTTAAGATCTTCACCTTCTACAAGGGCATTCTACTTGGTAGTCCTTTGTTTAAAATAAACCTATTTTTTTCTGAGCCAAAACAATTGGTTTAATTTCAGGTTCTGAATATTCACAGTGCATATAACCCCATACAAACTGTAGCATTTTCTTCAGCTCCTGATGGATGAGAGGAATGAAAACACGTGTGTGTGAGAGAGCTTTATTCACTGGATATTCTGTCCCCAATGTCAGCATGTTACATTCTCTGTGGTGTTTTCTAACTTTGAATTAGCTACATAACGTTTTCTGTCACTTTATGGAATGGTGTCATTCATGCATGTCCATGATTTGTTTTCTGTAGATGTTTGGGGTAATGTGTCTGTCCCCCATTGGTTTCTGTTTTTGGTGTAGTTCCTGTGGTGATTGGTGGCACAGCCTCTGGGGAGCCCTGTGTGTTTCCCTTCCTCTTCTTGGGGAACGAGTTTTCCGATTGCACCATCGAGGGAAGAAAGGACGGGAGATTGTGGTGTGCTACCACCTATGACTATGACTTTGATAAAAAATGGGGCTTCTGTGAAAGTAAGTTTCAATGTTTCATTTATTACCTTCTCGTTGTAGATTCTGTATCTAATTACTGATTTAAAAAGTCACATATGTACAAAGGCACTTAAGCGAAAGTGTGGCCATTTTGTAAAGTAGATGCCCCAGTGCACAAGACCATGTTTTTTTTTTTTTATCCCTGTACCTGTAGAAATGAGAAATTCTTTGTATTTCCTACATAGGATTTAACTTGTTGCTTGCTGTTCATCATGTCGCTCAATGAGCAGCGTAAGTAAGTGCTGTTTTCTGTGTCCTTGGTAGCGGAAGAGCAGGCAGAGCAGAGAAGACTAGCGGAGGAGGCAGAGGAACAGTACCAGGCCACTCTCAAGCTGATCAATAGTACAAGCAGAAAGAGCCAGAAAAAAGAGTGAGTTCTCTAACCCCTCTCACTGAATTTGTCATTTTGACTTTATACTTAATTTATACTGAAACTGAAAGCTGGATTTTTGTCTGTTATAAAAAGTCTTAGTATTATATTAAAATTGTAGGTGCTTTGGTTTCTTATTTAGCAAAAAAAAACTTCTACAAGGGTAACAATGGAAGCTTCCAGATAATGGTATACAAGTACATCTACAAAAAAGAGAATAGCATGAAAAGATCAATATTTACATTCCTTTCAGAAAGTGAAATCTATATATTCTATAGAGTCATTACACATATGTGAAGCCTTTATTTCTTGGAATTTTGATGATTATGGCTTACAGACAATAAAACCCAAAACTCACTGATTCAGAAAATTGTTCTGTGTAATGAATCTACATAATATATGAATTTCACTTTCAGAAAGGAATATAAAAAATATTGAACTTGCACAATATTCTATTTTTTTGTAATGTACCTGTGTACCAGGGGCGTTTTCTTTATGAATAATGATGATTGTTCTGAACACACAACACTTTTCTAAACAAAAGACCGTCTTTTCTAGTCATGTATGGTCTTTAGCCACAGAGGTCTACTGAAGGGGTGTCCAAAGTTTTTGCGCCAGATTTGGTGAGGTTACACTATGTGGAGGGTGAACATTCAGTCTGACATTCTTGGTATTTTCAGTTCATCTATGGCAGAACAACCCGGAACAAATATATTGTTTGGTCCTTAAGCTCTGGAAGTCAAGCAGCTCTTCACTCGTGTTCACTCCATTGTCTACTCTCAAAAAAATCAGTAACTGAGCGGTGTTAACGAAAAAGTCGAACTCCACTCCTTTTGCCTCTTAATATCAGATAAAACGTCTTCAGAATCAGAAAACTTTATTGTCCCTAAGGAAATTGCTTCTGTAGCAACTGCAACATAGAGACAGTGACAAAAAATAAACATACATCTTATACTAATAAAAATACAAAGGTAATAAA
>JBBIGC010000152.1:3814266-3829699 GCA_037576955.1 Lepidarchus adonis | reverse complement strand
CATGGCCTACCTATATGGCAGAGGTGTTCCCATCGTGAGTGTTTTATTCTTATTTATTATAAATATTATAACTTCTGTATCTGTAATCAGAGTTTGAGTGTGTGCTCAAATACAGTTCCCTTGATCAAACTGGGAGACTAAAGAATAATAATTTTTTGTGCTTGTTCTTGCAGAATTATGATCTTGCACTCAAGTACTTTCAGAAGGCTGCAGAACAAGGCTGGGTAGATGGGCAGCTACAGCTGGGTACCATGTATTACAGTGAGTATATTCTGTGTGTGTGCGCGCGCATGTGTAAGACTTGAGCACCTTAAGGACCTGGTGCTTTTGTTTCTTTGATCTAAACTTTTGTTAAATCTAATATGGATAATTTCTGTGACTTGTATAGATTCTGTATAGAATGTGTAGTTTTTTAAATGGAGGGTGACTTATGTGCATTTGTGTCTGCGAGGATGGAGTTAAGTAAAATAAACATGATCCATTTCTTCTAACCTCTGTAAAAAAAAAGAAGCTCCAGCCTTCCCTGCTTGGCATGTGGGAAGGACATTTCTATGAAGTCAGTTTTAATGAGTAATCCCAGAGCAGCAGGGTAAAGGTGCCTTTATTTTTATTTATTTATTTTAGTGTGTTGTACAAATACTGTTTAGTTTTAAAGTATCTACTGAAGATAGAACTGATTTAAAAGACACAACCCATATTCTGTTACTGGAGGACATGCCGCTCTACCTCAATATATTGCTGACATTTTTAGTATTTGTTCTGACTTTCCTGTGTATTGAAACACTAGACTGAGCACTGCTGTGGTTTGAAAGGGAAGATCTGCAGAGTTGCAGAAGCACTGAACAATAGGGGTGTGTCAAAATATCGATATTGCGTTCTATTATCACTCTTGCTCACACAATATGATAATATGCCAATATAGCATTTTAGTTTAATCAACATTTGCCGCCAATTTGACTCACCAGCGTTGCTGCTACTTTTCTCCTCTGGGTGGCGTTGCTCAATTGAGTGCAGGAGACTTTGGTGAAAGCTGAAAGAAGAACTTCCCAACAGATACCTAGCAGACGCCCCAACCACATTTATATCTAAAGTCTGACTGGCTTTTAGACGGTATATACCGTGGATATTTTGTGACTGCTGCATCTCTGCGTGTCTCTTTTCCGCACATTAATAAAGATGGATGACACAACAATAGAACCCTGTCAACGTGAATAAACACACCTCACTTCTTTAAAAAGGTGGAAAGACTCAGTAATCTAAGTGTGCCTGCCAATATCTAGCATTTGCTGAAGTATCCTCAACAATCATTTAGATCAGACAAAAGTGTAACGCTCCATAATTTGTCTGGTCTACACAAGGTTGAAACTGGAAGGAGTGTTTTATGGGGTGCAATGCATCGTGGACTATGTGGTGTCTGGTCCGAGAAAATAAGGGAGTTGTAGTTCAGTTGGTAGCACAATGCTAGCACAACTTGCCAAGTGACAAACGAGAACAGAAGTGAAGCCCTGAAGTCAAAGTAGCGGTTTTCCTACGTCTCCGACCGCGGTCGCAAAACAACTATGGGAAAGTTAATAGCAGCATTGCTGTGATGTATCACTGTCATTGTCGTGCGGTATCACAATATTATCGTTATAATAGGTGCGTATTGTATCATGAGACCCTGTGATTCCCAGCCCTACTGAACACAGTGAGAGACGATTCCACTGAACCATCTTACTTTCAACTGCTGTCAAATTAAGTCAAAAGTAAAATCCCTTTTGCAATAAACTGAATTTTATTTGTAATATGGCTCCAAAAACATGACTGACTTACTCTAACAGTACTAAATCTAAGAGAAAAATTTGATAAAACGTGAAAAGACTTTCACCTTTACCATATTTGTTGTCTAGGTGATTGTTACCATGAGAAACATACTGTATTCTCCAAGCTGATAACTGCGAAGTCAGTCTGCTGAGTCATTTTAGCAGTGGGAGTTGGAATGAAACATCCTGATGATTTCTTATGATTCATTTCTGTCTCTCGTTCTGTTGCAGATGGTATTGGAGTGAAACGTGATTATAAGCAGGCGTTGAAGTTCTTTAACCTGGCCTCCCAGGCAGGTCATATACTAGCCTTCTATAACCTAGCCCAGATGCATGCTACAGGGACGGGAGTGATGCGCTCCTGTCATACTGCTGTGGAGGTAAGGATAGCTTTGCACTCCAAAAAAACAAACATGCCCTATTCTTCCGTTTTAAAATACCACCATGTTTATTTGTAGCTCTTTAAGAATGTGTGTGAGCGAGGCCGATGGTCAGAGAGGCTAATGGCGGCCTATGGCAGCTTTAAGGAGGGAGACCTGGACTCCGCACTGGTGCAGTATCTGCTGCTGGCTGAACAGGGCTATGAGGTCGCGCAGAGCAATGTGGCATTCATCCTCGACCAGAGTGAGTTTTTATATTTCCACCAGGGGGCACTACATCCCCAATGATTTTGACTTTGCTGTTGATGGGGATTTTTTTTCCCAAACTGGCTTGACGGAATAAAATTGTTTTGCTCAGTGCTCAACAAGGCTGAATAATAGTGGTTCTGATGTGTGTTGCAGAGCAGTCCCGGATCTTCAGTGAAAACGAAACCTATCCCCGAGCTCTCCTTCACTGGACTAGGGCAGCAGCCCAAGGTTGGTTACTTTTGTGTTTGATTAAATTAAATTGTGTGTCATTGCTTAACCGTGGAGTAATTGTGTGGTTCTTGGCTGTGCATAGGTTACACAGTGGCAAGAATTAAGCTGGGTGATTATCATTTCTATGGCTACGGCACTGATGTGGACTATGAGACTGCAGTCATCCACTACAGACTGGCCTCAGAACAGCAGCATAGCGCCCAGGCCATGTTCAACTTGGGCTACATGCATGAGAAAGGCCTTGGCATTAAACAGGTACACAGATTCCCCTGATTCCTAACCTATTCCACACCTATTGTTTATTTGGCCAAATACATTTATAACTGCACCTTAAGTGACTGTCTTGCTCTAAATAAGGAAATCAGAAGAGTAAAGTTTGTCATTTTGTCTGATGGTTTGCACCACAATTAAATGTAATGTCTGCATTTAACCCATATACACACACACGGCTACGATTGACAGTGATCAACAACACCCTGGGAAGAGTGTAGCAGGAAGCTACCTGGGCTGGAACTACTTCCTGTGACCCTCTGATCACAAGAGCAAATTCCTAACCCCAGTGCTACCACTTTGTATCTTTATGTAGGGAATTTTATGGGCTTGGTTCTGGCAATTAATTAATTAATGTCCATCTCTAGAGAGGAAACGGCTGAAAAGTTTTCAGTATAGAAATCTTATGTGCTATTCGTGGATTAGCCACTTTTATAGTCTTCAGGTATTATTTGGCTGTGGGATTTTCAGCTCAGCAGAGGCGCTGACAGTGACATGTTGGTGTTTGTGCTGCAGAATGGAACATGGTGTTTAAGAATATCTGAAAGTAGATCCTGTGCTTAGCAAATAACTTGAGTTATTGAGAGAGGCTGATGATGCTGTGTTTGTGTTAGCCATTCTGTAATTATTCTTCAGTTTCTTAATATTTTTGGTTGGAGAGATGAGGTGCTTGAAGTAATTACTGGTGGTCCTGTGGGGGTCCTAACACAGGAGATACTCCCATGTGTATATTCCAGTCCTAACATGAATTCTGTCTGTATGTACACACACACAATGCTTACAGCTAATGTTGTCCCCTGGCAGGATATCCACCTGGCGAAGCGTTTCTATGACATGGCAGCAGAGGCTAGTCCAGATGCACAGGTGCCAGTGTTCCTGGCCCTGTGCAAGCTTGGGCTCATCTATACACTGCAGTATCTACAGGACCTTAATGTAAGAGAGACAAATGCATGCACACACAGCATATTCTGTATTTTATATTAAAATTAATTGTTCTAATTGTGCACAGACCCCAGTATCAAACAAATTGCATCTTGGAAGGTTGCACTATGCGAATGAGCCTCTAACCAGTCACAAGAGCTATATGTAAAAAATATGTGAAAGTAGCAAGTTTTTAAAGCTTAGTTTACATGTATGGGTGTGGACATTGAGAGAAATTTCATATGAGCCCTTTAATATGTTGAAAAAGATTGCAATAGGTATGCAATGATATTTTGTCCATATCCTGCCATTGGTTTTGCTTGGTCACTATGTTGGTAAGGAAACATATCTGTTTTTGGTTGCTGTGTTCTTCTCACTTTTTTAACTTTTTAACATAGCATTTTTTTTCTTCACGTTTTTTCTTTCAGTGAGTTATTGCAAAAATAGTAACACCAGTCTCGCTTGTTCCTCACAGCTGAATGAGCTTCTTTCTCAAGTGGATCTGGACCAGTTGCTGGGTCCAGAGTGGGATCTCTACCTCATGACTGTTATCGCTCTACTCCTGGGCACGGTCATTGCATATCGACAGAGGCAGCAACAAGCCGTACCTAGGGCACCTCCAGGACCTCCAAGACCTCCAGCCCAACCCGAGCAGGCTGCTCCTGAACCTGATCATGAGTAAGATAGGGATCTAAAGCTGCGCGACTGTGAGCCAAGAGGCATTTTGGGACCTGGTGTGATGGTGCAAGAGTTTGCTTTCCAGGACTGCTACAGCAGCTGCCTCATTCCAGCTACAGGCTTTAACCTCTCCCCAAAAAGGAACATCTACACTCTCATGATGCTCTTCAGTTGGCTTGAGTTTTGTGGCTGGAAAACCAGCAGAAGCAAAAACGGAGGGCGAAGACAGAGGACTAACTTGCTGTCTAAAACTTGTGGCTCAGGGTATCACCAGCTGAAGCTTCATTTATCTGTGCTAATCAGTGCTTACTCTTTCAGGTTGTAAGTGAAGTACAGTGCACATTTTCCCCATTAGCCACTGTGCTAAAGCCAAGGACATGCTTCTGCTCCCAGGCTCCCCTGCATCACTTTAAATGGGTGTGTTTAGAGCAAGTATGCTCGAACAGATTTAATGTTGTCCCCAAGCCTTTGCTGAATAAAAAGTGGAAAAACACACTGGAACTCAACTGATCAAATATTTAATAAGTGATTAGCATGCTTTACTGCTACATCTTTTGCTAGCTGGTGTGAATTGTTAGGAGACATGCTTGGTTTATTGTATTTTTAAAACACTCTGCTAATCAATTTATAATGGTAAATTATCATGAAAATATTGCCAGCAGACTAACAGGAATATTTCCTGAAATCTCACCAAAAAACACAAACTATATTTGACCAGTACGTGTTAGCTTAGTAGCAGAGATGGTGATGTTTGGAAGGTTTTTGTGTTGAGTGTTTCTGCTTCTGTTACCCTTCAGTCCTGTTCAACTTCATTGAAGTACTAAAACAGTTCAGATTTAGCTTTAGTCTTTTTCAAAGGTTATGGTAATGTCCATGTAATCTTCATTGGGAAAACATACTTTTTTTTTTTTTACTGCGATTCCTTTTTGGTACAAAGGTTTCATATTTTGGGACGAGGTTGTTGAAAGTTTGTGTTTTTTGGTGCAAAAAATGAGGAGGAAAATGCATAATTTGGTTAATTTTCAAATTTGGAGCATTTTTTATTTTATTTTATTTTTTTTTTTGGGAACGGTTCTGGCAGTGTGGTACTTAAACACATAGCAATACAGTAATGTTTAATGTGTAAACTAGTGAAGTTAGCTGTGTAGAATGGAATCTGAATCCTGTTTTTTGTCCTGATACGTGCCAGAGTACTGCCTGCTATTGTAAACAATCTGATGTTCTTTCTAACATTTCAAAAGATGTGCAGAAGATCTCAAGAAGAATGCTCATTTTTCAGACCTAACATGGAGAACTGCACATGGTGTGGCAAAAAGAAAAATGCATTTTCCACATTATTTATAATTTATTATTTTAATTCCTAAGAAAGTAATAAAGAGGTCTATGGCTTGGCATCAGTGCACTGTTTCTGTAGTGGTGCAGCTTTGGAGATTGTATCACTTATCACTTGTTTTTTTGGTTTTCTTGTTCTTTAAAGAGGTCATATGACTAAACTGAGCTGGTGTTTGTCACCCGGTTTACGTTAAAGCTGTCTGAAGTTGTGAATGGCCCATAGCGCGGTGGCGGCTGCGTGTGCTGCTGTGGCGTGCTTTATGTCAGTGGGCCTGAACTTTGTCACTCAGCTGTTTTGGGTGGGCGAGATAAGGGGGCCCTGATATAATGGCCTCGCTCTACCCTGCATGCACAACCATTGTACAAGCCCAGCTTGGAAACGCTCCACCATGGAGTGGCTTTTGATCGCCGTGGCAACCTGCCTGCTAGCCTCCTGCCCTGTCAAAGGTAAGTGCTGGAAGCGGCCAGAGCTGGACGGACACAGGCCACAGAGCCTTGCTCTCGCTGCACGTATGTAGCCGAAAAGAGTGAGTGGCCGGCCTGGGATGTGAGGGCTGAGTGGAGGTTGCAGATGGACACTGATGTAATCTGAAGTTCCTGTTTACAGTTAAGCTCTGTTGCTATTGTTCAGTGGTGTATCAGCTGATGGTCAGTGCTGCAGTCTTTTGTGGGTCTGGCTTTGTAATGGTGGCTTAATGATGGAACGTGTCTTGAGACATTGCTTTATTTCAAGGGGACGAGTGGAGGTGGGAGTATGAAGAAGGACTCAGCCATTACAGTGAGGAAGCCCTCAGAAAGGTATACTCCTGTCTTTTACCAGTAAGGCCTAACCTCTTCACCTGACTCAGCTTAGTTTTGATTATTGGAAGAAAATGATCAACGATTCTCTTTAGTTGACCAGAAAGTGATGTTCTGCACAGTTGTTCCAAAGAAAACCATTTTTATTTTTAATTATGTAATGTGGTAAAACCCTTTCCAGTACATTTATACCAAGAACCTTGTATTTCTCTCTTACCGTTCACAGGAGTATCCTGAGAAAACCAGGCCAGCAAGTTTTAAACACCCTCCTTTTAGGTGTCCTGACATGATTCCTTCTACTTCTGTACCTACTTCAAGTAAGCTGCTCTTAAATCAGTCTACAAGTATTTATTTTAAACTGACTGTCCTGGTATTTCTTAAAAGCAACCAATATCACTGTAAAGAAGAACTCAGTGGAAGGGCCCTACTCCAGAATTGCTCCACAAATCAGTTTGATGTAAACAGAATGTCACTTATTTTGTTAAACATAAACAGTTAGTGTCCAATTCTTACTGGAGTCACTATATCATTTAATATATACACAGCCACAATTACTGATACTTTTTAAAAAATGTGTTACAGGAAAGAAGCTAAAACTTCTATGTTGCAGCACCACTGTTGTAAAGAATGTTCTGGTACCTATATGATCTCTGTTGCTCTCTGTTGTAGTTGAAATGGTGAAGGCAGCAGACATCAAAATTATTGCTGCTCTTGGGGATTCGCTGACTGTGAGTATGAGCCTCTGCACAGTAAACCATTCACCAAACCTTCCAGTCGTATGGCAACAGCCGTGATCTATTCATTCACATCAATACAGTGTTTCTTAATGGAACATGTAAACCGATTTAATTGAAATAATAAAAACGATATTGGTGTATCCAGTGGTGGGTAATTACATTTACTTGGTTAAATGTACTCAAAAAAAAACTTTTAATGTACAGCAGGTAAAGGAGTATTGATCACGTCATCCTTTTTTTAAGTAAATCTATTTCTAAAGGTGCTATTGACCTGAAATACACAACCAGATGTTGGCAACCACCCATCCAATTTACAATGCAAATAAAAATCAAACCATAGATGTCCATACTTTTTGTAATAAAAATTGAATGATAGTGTAATTAGAAAGTAATGCCAGTGCAAATTAATATAATATAATATAATATCTGTTTCAGTCCCAACTGATGACTATAAAAAGGCATCTCATTTCCAAGGTGTCACTCAAGAAACATCTCATGATCTGTAAAACCAAGACCTTTGCAACCTTTGTTGCAGAAGAATTTCTAAACTACTGAAGGTTGCAGTGAGCACTGTTAGGGCCATGATCAGGAAGTAGAAAGAACATAATTTCGCCATAAACTGTCCATGACCAAGGTGTCCTTGCAAGATTTCAGACAGAAGAGTGAAAAGAATGATCAGAACAGTTGTCCAAGACCCATGGACCACTTGTTGGAGAGCTTCAGAAAGACCTGAAATAGCAGGTATGGTGTGACTTCTTTGCATGTGTGGATTGGATGAGTTATTACCAACATCTGGTGAGAATTTCATGTCAATAGCACCTTTAAATTTACTAAACTGGTGACGTGTTCAATACTTATTTTACCCGCTGTGAGTATTCAGGTACATTTGTGTGTGATTTAGTTTGCTTATTTATATTTTAGGAACATTTTAGTTTCTCATTTCACTGTTGCATTGGTGACACTGTCTGTACTGCTTTACAGTTGGACTTGTCTCATCAAATAGTTTATACTTTTTTTGGAGACCAAGAGTGGATTTAAAAAAAAAAGTATAGCACATACACTTCAGTTCCTATGATGTTTTTTTGAAAATGCATATTTACTCACATGTACAAGTTTTCATACCCTGACAGAATTTATGATTTCTTGGCCATTTGTCAGAGAATATGAATTATAACACAAAAACGTCTATTTCACTCATAATTAGTGTTTGACTGAAGCCATTTTAGCTACAGGAAAATAAAGTGAAGGTTCTAGAGAGGCCATCTCAGTTTCCTGACCTCAATATCATTGAGATCCTCAAACGTGCTGTTAATGCAGGGCGGCTCAAGAATTTACAGGAACTGGAGGCTTTTTGCTGCAAGAATGTGCAGCTTTACCATCTGAGAAGATGATAAGCCTCATCCACAACTACCACAAAAGATTTCAAGTTGTCATTGATGTTAAAGGGGACAATACACTGTATTAAGAACTGGGGTATGCAAACTTTTGATCAGTGTCATTTTGTAGTTTAATGATTTTAAAAAGAGTAAACACAGTTGATTGATAATAAATGGCTTCAGCCAAATATTAACCATGAGTGAAAGAGAAGTTTTTGTGTTATATGAGTACAAATGTTAGTTTTTTTTGCTGTTAGTTCAATAAATTAACTTTTTAAAATTAAAACTAAGGATTAAATGGTGTTTAAGAACTGACAATATCACAAAATGCTCAGAAATATTGTGAAAAATCATCCTTATTATCATAATAATGATAAATATGGTCATATTGCCCAACACCCCTGACTGTGTCATTGCAGACTGCCATTGGGGCAAATGCTACCACCGTCCTCGGCATACCTATTGAATTTCGTCATGTGTCATGGAGGTAATTATGTGCCATTTTGTATTTTTACAGTATCAATTTAATTCAATTTAATTGGTTGTTGTTTACTGTGATCTCGCTCTTCCATTGTGAATAGTGTGTCTCCTCCTGATGCTTAATTTTCTGCAAAATGTTTTCGTAGCATTGGAGGCCATGGATCTTTCCAAGATGTTATAACACTTGCAAGTAAGTACTTTTAAACATTAATACAAAATACAAGTAAACCACTCAGGATTATAATCATTTAACAAGTCTCGGAAAAATATAATACAGTGAAAAAATGTATCAAAAGGAGGTAAAAAAAAAAAAAGTCATTAAAGTACATTTAAAGTCACTGAGTGGTAAAATCACTGGCATTGATCATCTTCTTACAATTACCTTCATCCTGTCAAGACTTTTTTCATGCCTCATCAATTGACTTCAAAGAACCTTTTGGATTTTGCGAAATCTATCAGGTGAAGTATATTAGACAACACGTGAACAGTCAGCTTTTGAAGTTGAAGGGTTGGAAGCAAGAACAGTAGCAAGCGTAAAGATCTGAAGAACTCGAACAAGGACCAGATGGTGATGGTCAGACAGCTGGGTCAGAGTATCTCCAAAATTGCAAGTCTTGTGGGGTGTTTGCAGTAAAGGATCTTAGTTCTTGCCTAAAGTGGAGCAGGGGGAGTTACTGTAGCATGAAAAAGTCGAGGGTTAATGTTATGACCCTGTCAGAACATGCAGTGCACCGCAATTTTAGCCAATCGGTATTAGTGCTATGGCAATGTATCTTCCATATACTTTTCTTTGTCTTACAGACATCATCAGACTTTTCAACCCCAGTGTAGTGGGACCTGCTCCAACCAAAACGGTCCATGGAACCCCAGCTCCGCTCAGTGAGACGGGTTTTAACCTCGCTGTGACGGGGCACAACACCTTGTACGTATCAGCATAAACGATTGTATTTTCTCAACCGATTCTGAGGCACAATGCAGAGATTTGTATCAGGGTCTTTTTTTAAAGTGATATGAATCAATATGGCAGCCTGGCCCTGCTTTGCTATAGTAATGGCCTCTACTCTTCTGTGAAGGCTTTACGCTTGATGCTAGAACATTTCGGTGAGGACTTGACTGCATTCAGTGCGGTCAGATACTGATGTTGTATCACTGTTTTTACATTACAAATACCACTCTAATACTTCAGTACTGAGTGAATGCAGTTATACTGTTCCATAGCCCAGTGCTGGGGGTTTTCTGGCCCTGGGCTTCGTTGGGTTTCACCGAACCGCATGATCCTGGCAATGCTTTTCTTGGGAGATAATACAAGTTGTTTTGCTTCAGCAACATAAAAATAGCCACTTAGAAGTGGTGTGTGTGCATACCATTGAATTATGTAGTGTATTCATTAGTAAGTATTTCTAAGGCTGCAATTGCTGAAAATTGTAGCTGTCGTGGTGGTATCATCAGTGTTTTTCTTACAGTTTTAAAACAGTGTTGTATTTGCTCGTGTGTCAGACAGCATGATTTTTTACATGGGCTTTTATAATGTCCGAGTTAAAAATCTGATGATGTGTAGTTAAGGGTACGATTTAAGTTTTTTGTAAGGGCCACTGAGGGACAATCAGTGCTTATGTGTTTGACCTGGTCTGAGCCCTAAGTATGTTTTTCCCTCTGGGCTGTTTGTGGTCCTTCTGTCAGTCTCTGTAGCTTAACAACATACCCTGTTGTTAAAATACATAAATAGGGTCTTGGGTTTTATTCTGTGGGCTTTCTGTACACTTTCTTCAAATCCCAGCAAGCTGGTCAGTCTGGGCCTCCTGCTGACTTTCAGTGTGCTGGCATCTGTGAATCCACCTGGCAGGGGAGTCACACCTGTGCTCTCACTTCGAAGAGGAGATCTCCTATTGAGAAGAGAGACAAACGCAAACGTCCTCCTCAGATGTCACACTGAGGGGACTCCCTTCACTGACAGCCGTGCTGACTGGTCTTTTCTGTCCAGGGGGCAACACAGTTATTGTTTGCATTTTATTCTGTGTTTACACTGTCAGAAGATTAATAGTACATGTCTGTGGTATAATATCATTCATGTGGTCTTTGTGCTTTTACTCTCTTCAAGTAATCTTCCTGGACAAACTAGACATTTGATCGATACCCTGAAAACATATGAGGTAAGACCCAGACATGACTATTTCACAGTTTACACTGAGTTCGCTTGAACAGCCATGAACTTTCTTTACTGATGGTTTACAGTCATAATTTTTTGCTGCTGCAGATCCTGTCTCAGTACAGTACTGCAGATGAGACAAAAAGAGCGACTGTTATCTGATCTAAAAAGCTGTTTTCTATCTTTAACTATCTCTTACTACAGGGCGTTCACTTTGATGAGGACTGGAAATTGCTGACCATTCTCATTGGCATGAATGACATCTGTGATTACTGCAAAGATAAGGTAATGTCTTCATGTTCAGTGGAAAAATGTATATCATGGGCTCAATGATGGCAATTAATTGCAGGAGATTAGGGCTGTCATCATTTACTAAAAATATTCATTGATTAAAAGTGACCTGGGTGAATTGGCTTGACCTTTTTAATGCTTTTTGAATGTTTTTATTAAATATTTCAATGTATACTTTTAAAGGATTGGTTTATTTTAAAGGCTCTTTATAGCCTTAGAATAATAATATTATTGTTAACAATCAGAATAACTGTTATAAGTAGTGTATATATATATGTATGTGTGTGTGTGTATGTGTATATATGTATATAAAATATATATATATTTTTTAATTATAAATACATTTAAATTTTTTATTTTAAATGCACAGCATGTGAGTGTTAATGCATGACCATGACAGTCTTGCTTCACATAAATGTTCTGTGTATTAATAATGAAAATAAACAGTACTGGCAATGAAGCTGGTTACCTTGATGCTATTCTTTGTGACAGAGCCTTTGGCAATATATTTAAAGCCACTGGTTTTATGAGTGGCATGGCCAAAATGTACAAAAAGCTGATATTCATGTCTTGAATGTAGCAAAGAGTGACTGGCCTCCCGTAGGAAGTGTTTTAAAGAGCATATCCAGCACTTGGACTTAGCACACAGAAGAGCCGTAAGGCAACACTTCATTAATGTTTCTCTATTTATATACACAGTCCCTCTTTTCAGTGGAAAACTTTATACATTACATGACCGTGTCCTTGGAGATGCTGATGAATGAGGTAAGAGAATTTGAAGGCTCTCTCGAGATATAAACTTTGGTCCTTTTACTTATGTGCTGATGATATTTTGCATTAGCCTTTTGGTGTGATTGTGCTATATTACCACTTAGCAGCATTGAGTCAGCCAGTCTACATTTCTGTGCAGGTTCCTCGAATGATTGTGAACGTAGTTCAGATATTGCCCATGGAGACACTGCGTGAGGTGCAGAAGCCAACTCCTGGCTGTCTTCTCCAAAGGTACTCTACTTTTCTGCAATTTTTTTCTTATAAAAAATATATATAAATAACAGATTTTGTTAACACAGTCAAGGACATGGAAGAATTACACACTATTTTCAGCAAATATTGATGCATAGTTACTGTTTTGCCATAAATTTGACAAAAATAAAAACATTATTATGGCATTGTGAAAAGGTTTGGCCACCCTACATAATCAGAGTTTTCTTGGTCTTCCAGATCTCTTCTTGACCTCCACAATTCCCCTAAACAGCCAATCTCTTGATTACATTTCTTAGTAACACCGCTTTTGACAGTTCTTGGGCTTTTTCTCCCATTATTTCTTGCACAAGGCTTCTAGTTCTGTAATATTCTTTGGTCGTCTTGCATGAACAGCTCTTTTAAGATCTTCCCACAAATTTTCAATGGTGTTTAAATCAGGGAACTGTGATGGCAATTCCAAAACCTTCAGCTTGTGTCTCTTGAGGTCGTCTATGGTGGATTTCGAGGTTTGTTTAGGGTCATTGTCCTGTTGTAGAAGCTCATCCTCTTTTCAGCTTCAGCTTTTTTATAGATGGTGTGATGTTTGCTTCCAAAATTTGCTGGTATTTAGTGGAATCCATTCTTCCATCCACCTGTTTCCACTGCCACAACCCCAAAGCATGATAGATCCACCCCATGCTTAATGGTTGGCAAGGTGTTCTTTTCATGAAATGTTGCTCCTTTTTTCTCCAAACATGTCTTTGCTGATTGTGGCCAAAGAATCTATTTTAACTTCATCAATCCACAGCACTTGTCTCCAAAATGCATCAGTCTTCTATAGATGTCCTGTTGCATACTTCTGATGTTGGATTTTATGATTGGTCCAGATGGAATGTAAATCTAACGAGCAGCTTAAATAATGAATATATGAATAAATACACAACACATCAGTACTATTTAAGGTGGGGACTTAATGAATGAAGTTCTATCTAGTTATTATATTTCATGGGTGTAGAATTGAAAATATTTTAAGAAAGGTGGATTTAACAGTTTAATGTATTTGAGTGTGTCTGAAGTAAGCAGTGGATAGAAGGTCATTTAAAATGCAAAGAGATTTGTACATATGCAACAGAGGTATTTTATGAGCACTTGAGATCAATGCGCATTCACAGACCTGATGGCTTGTGGTGTAAAGCTGTTACACAGTCTCTGTGAGGTAGATTGAAAGCTGTGATATCATTTGCTACATGGTAGAAGTGAAAAGAGTCCATTCTCTGTAGTGTATTATGGTCAGAAACATTACAGTTCCTGCACCAGACAATGATGCAGCTGGACAGCAGATCAAGATGTTCCTCATCACCTACCGAGTATATTTCATACAGCATGTGCAACTCTCTTCTGTGCTGTTTGGTAAAACAAAGCCTGTTGTAATCTTCCCAGGTCTTTCTGTTCCTGCCTGGTAAAGCCCATCACAGGCTCTGCAGATCTTAAAGAGCTGATTGACATCAACCTCCAGTTCCAGGTGTGTAAGACCTAATCAGAGAATTGGGTGTTGGTGGTGCTTGTGCAGGTATACCCATTTCTTCACAAGAGAACAAGCTTTTTCCATAGTTAGTAAATAAATGTTAATGCATATCTTATGTAACTGAATAAAGTATCTTCTTTCTATGGTCCCAGAACGCTCTGGAGCAGCTTCTCTACAGCGAACGCTTCTATAAGAATGATTTTGCTGTAGTTCTTCAGCCATTTCTGAAATTTGCTGACCCTCCACGCCACCCAGTAAGAACCATCCTGACACACTTATTTATTTATTTATTTATTTATTTTTCGTTGAAATAATGCATAAGGTGCACAATATACATTTCCTCTATACATACATCAGCCCTTCAAATAAGTAACACATTATACATGCCCTGAAACACTTTTATGATACAAAAATTTAAAAAAAGTAAAGCTCCTGAAAAAGAGTAGTGTGTTGTATAATGTTATGTTTTTTAATCCAATTAGAATGGAAAGATTGACCTGAGCTTCTTCACTCCGGACTGTTTCCACTTCACTATGAAAGGACACGAGGAACTGGCTAAGGGTCTTTGGAACAACATGGTGAGATTAGTGTGGAATTACTCATTCATCTAAACCTTTAAAACAATATTTTGCCAGCAGTGCATTTTGAAATTTAATTTTTTGTCTAATAAAGCTAAATACACTCAAACCCCATTAGCTCGCCCCTATTGGTCAGGACCCTCAATATGGTGAGGGGCAGGAGTGACAAGCTATTGTAACGGATCATTGGGGTTGTGGTTAAAGCACTGGCTCTCTTTTTGCGACGTTTGTCTTTAATATACAGTAGAAGACTGTTACTCAATGGGGCAAAAAAGTATTTGGTCAGTGGCCAATTGTGCAAATTTTCCCACTTTAAAAGATGAGAGAGGCCTGTAATTTTCATCATAGCTTTACCTCAACTATGAAAGACAAAATGAGGAAAAAAAGGGACCTAGTACCTAGAAATGCTTTTTATAAAGCCACTCCTTCGTTAACAGGGCGGTGTGCTTGGGATCAATGTCATGCTGAAAGACCCAGGCACGTTTCATCTTCAATGCCCTTGCTGACGGAAGGAGGTTTTCACTCAAAATCTCACTATACATGTCCCAATTCATTCTTTCATTTACACGGATCAGTCGTCCTGGTCCCTTTGCAGAAACCAGTCCCAAAGCATGATGTTTCCACCCCCATGCTTCACAGTAGGTATGGTGTTCTTTGGATGCAACTCAGCATTCTT
>JBBIGC010000152.1:3784374-3798532 GCA_037576955.1 Lepidarchus adonis | reverse complement strand
TGAGAGAGAGAGAGGGGGGGGGGAGCGAGAGAGAGCGAGAGAGAGCGAGAGAGAGAGAGAGAAAGGGAGCGAACACAACAATGAGTGTTTTATGTTATTATTGTGTTAATGTTATTTGCATTTTATTTGCATGTATTCCAATAAATGTATTAACACAGGGAAAAATTATTGAACACATGACCTGAATTCTATAGAATTTCATATTCAATACCTCTTCTCTGTGTCATTCCATTTTATTACACATGATGAAATCTACGAACATCTACGAATGTGTGGATTGGATGAGTTGTTACAGACATGTCAATAGAAAATTGGTGACATATTCTATACTTATTTTCCCTGATGCATATTGCTCATAATCTGTCAAATGACAAAAGTATTAAACATGTCTCAATACATGGGTGGGGTCCAATCCATGAAAACGTGCTAATGGTGTTAGATTTTATTGAGCTTTGAGGAGCTCAATATACTATTAAATATACTTTTTAGGTTTAACTGTACTGTAATAGATGCTTATTGGTAATTACTACAGCAGCTTCCATTCACTGTAAGCAGTGTTTCTGGCTGAAAACGCTAATGATTGTTTTTCCTTAATGTTCATTACTGTTGCCCAAATACAGAGCACTGGACTGAATAGTAAAAGTCTAATGCTAATGGTAATTACCAATAATAACCCACTTTAGTTCAGGTGAGACTTAATCCTGGTCAGGGAGACTGGTCCAGACTAACTTGTGGTTATAAAGTTAGTAGCAGGCCATGCTACCGCTAACATTAGCGCGAAGTGTTGATGATCTGTTTACCCCTTTTAGCCTTGAAGGCAAAACTGAGAACAAGGTCGTAAATTGAATCACAAATGGCACTGCACTTTAATCCAATAGTTTAAACCATGTTTGGGTGTTTTACCCTGAGAGCCTCTCACTAAAGCTACAAGCTTAACACGCTATATGTTAAATGATGGCACCCTGAGCTTTGAAGGAAAACTACTTTTCTTGAATGTACGAAACAAGAAAAATAATATAGTTTTGTAAACTAGAGCTACACCAACATTTTATCCAGTGAACATTTTTGGGTGAAAATGTTACAAAGCAGTCATGTAGTTTTTGGCAGAAACACTACACTAGGGCACTGAATCTGACATTCAGCCCCAGGTTGAGGAAAAGGATAGTTTTGTGTACAGTATTGTCATAGCATGTAATTTGGTGAGCTAAACTTACTTACAAAAGGAGCATTTTTAATAAGCAATGCTAAATTGTGATTTTATTAAATGGCTGCACTGTACCTTGATGGTTCTGCAGCAGCACATTTATATTTTGCAACTAAATATATGCTGGAGTAAGGACTGTATGTCTTAATTATTATAAGTAATAATGTGTGTTTTATTATTAAGAAATGTAGATCTAGGATTTTCGTCCTTTACTCCTTTTGCTGGAAGGCAACAGAATTGACATGGGTGAACCACTAGGGGGCAGTACTGCGTGCAGCGCCGTCACTGACGCCCCCACCAAGTCTATTGACCGAACCCGGAAATCCCCATTGAAGTCATATGACAACAAACCGTCACCAGTTTATGGTTGATTCATCGTTTAAGATCCTGAAAATGGACCGATTTTGAGCCTATAGTGAGTACAAAGCTCTGTAGTTGGTAGATGTTTTGTCTCCTCTGTCTTGGGCATGGTTTGCAGTAATATATGTGTATTCAGGGACTGACAGGCTGCTCCCAAACTTTTCTCATATGTTCACATATAAAATCGAGGACAAACTGTTTTTAACCTTTACTACAGGAATAGACTTTCTCAAAAATAAATCGTCATGTTGTATTGTTCGCGAAACATTCACTGTTAGGCTTGAAGCAGAGAGAGAAACGAGTGTTGCTTCATTTCCTTTCTCTTGTTACTAAAAAGCTGAAAAAAGCGAAATCTGATCATGAGCGCGCGAGTCTTACTCTGCGATCTGTAAGTTACTGATATAGTGCACGACACTGGACTAAACAAATACGTTTAGACGTATAAAAATAACAAGAACATTATTTGGTCGTATAAATACTCACACTAGTGACTTAAAGTGATGGGAGATTAAATAATCTATTATTTTACTGTGATACAGAGTGAGCAAGATATTTAAAATAAGTGATGTTCCTGTTGCTGTCTTTTTCTTTCTTCTTTTCTTTCTCTTTTAATTTTACATTTACTCATAGTGTCTAGGATCTGACAGTTATGTTATGTAGGTGATTTGTTCTGCTATTTTTATTTGTTAGAGAACAATAGCCATTGTCTTTCTGTAAATGTGGTTTCTGTTTGGTCAACATGTGGTGTAATTTTAACAGAAATGGAACAAAACACAAGCTCAGGTTCCTTAGACATTCATTTAGCACAGTACAACCTGATTAATGCACACCTGAATATCTTCTAATACCAGAATTAATTCATAAGATATTGTGATATTTGGTCAATATTCTTTTTTTCCGTTGTCGCTCTTATTTTATATTCCTGCACTTTTTTTCAGTTTAAAAAAAAAAGTCTATATACTTGTATATTGTAAAGCACTTTGAGCTGCATCCTAATGTATGAAAAGTGCTCTATAAATAAAGCTTTTTATTGTCATTATTCATATTCCTTTACCTTTCAGAAAGGAGCATGGGGAATGATGAATTTCCGCCAGCGGATGGGATGGATTGGCGTGGGACTGTACTTGCTGGCTAGCATTGTTGCAGTCTACTATATGTTTGAGATCAACCAGACCTACAACCGACTCACACTAGCACATGTGGAGAAAGTGACTGGGACACGAACACCTTGGAGTGAAGATGCTTCTTCATCTTCCTCATCAGACTCTTGGATGCAGAGTGTGAAGACCAGGCTGCTACTTCTGCCTTTCTGGGTTTGGGCCGCCATCTTTCTTATTCCTTATCTCCAAGTGTTCCTTTTCCTCTACTCATGCACCAGGGCGGACCCCAAAACTGTGGGCTATTGCATCCTCCCCATCTGCCTGGCTGTTCTCTGCAATCGACACCAGACCTTCGCCAAGGCTTCCAATCAGATCAGCAGACTTCAGCTAATTGATACCTAAATGGGACTAGTTGCCCGGGTGTGCAGCAGGACGGCAGTCACTATGCCCCTAAGGATGCCTGAAGGCTAAAGGAGGCAGATGTGTGTACAACGTTTGTGCATTTAATAAATATCCCAATACTGCAGCCAATTCTGTCACAAGGCTTTTGTTTTGATGGGAAACATGGACAACGGCACATACTCGTCCTTATTGAGAAGATGTAAGCCTAATGTTGTAATGGCATTACGCCTGTCACACCCTGTTTCCAACAAGTATATTACAAATATATATCTGTAGCATTTTTAGAAAGAGCCGAACTGCTGTGGTTGTCCTTCTTTGCCATGAAAATGAACGTAAAGCCTAAAACCCCATTAAAGTACCTGCTGAGATCATTTCAGTAATCTTCTCATTAACACAGGTGAGTGTGTTGATGAGCACAAGGCTGGAGATCATTCTGTCGTGCGGATTAAAGGAGGGTGATGCTTTAAATCATTGTTCTTCCTCTTCCTACCATGGTTACCTGCCAGGAAACATGTGCTGTCATCATTGCGTTGCATAAAAAGGGCTGAAAATTGTTGCTACTAAGATTGGACCTTAATCAACCATTTATCAGTTCATCAAGAACTTCAAGAAGAAAGGTTCAATTGTTGTGAAGAAGGCTTCAGGGCAGAACATCCAGCAAGCACCAGGATCATTTCCTAAAGCTGATTCAGCAGCGGGATCGGGGGGCCACCAGTGCAGAGGTGATTCAGGGACGGCAGCAGCAGGTGTGATGGCATCTGCATGTACAGTGAGGCAAGGACTTTTGGAGGACTGCCTGGTGTCCAGAAGGGCAGAAAAGAAGCCACTTCTCCAAGAAGAACATCAGGAACCGGCTGATGTTCTGCAAAAAGTACAGGGATTGGAGCTGAGGACTGGAGTAAAGTCATTTTCTCTTACAAAGCCCCTTTCCGATTGTTTGGGGCATCTGGAAAAATGATTGGAGAAGAAAAGGTGAGCACTACCCTCAGTCCGGTCTCATGCCAACAGTAAAGCATCTGGAGACCATTCATGTGTGGGTCTGATTCTCATCCAAGGGAGTGGGCTCACTCACAATTTTGCCTAAAAACACAGCCATGAATAAAGACTGGAACCAAAAAATCCTCAGACAGCAACTTCTTTCAACCATCCAAGAAGAGTTTGGTGAAGAACGATGCCTTTTCCAGCGTGATGGAGCACCGTGCCGTAAGGACAAAGTTAGAACTATGTGGCTTGGGGAACAAAACATTGAAATTTTAGGTCCATGGCCAGGAAACTCCCTAGACCTTAATACAATTGAGAACTTGGTCAAACCTTAAGAGGTGAGTGGACAAATAAAACCACACAAACCCTTACAAACTCCAAAAGAATGGGATGCCATCAGTCAGGATTTGGCCCAGGGTTTGATTGACAGCATGCCAGGGTGAATAGCAGAGGTCTTGAAAAAGAAGAGCCAACACTGCAAATATTGACTCTTTGCATAAACTTGATATAATTGTCAATAAAAGTCTTTGAAACGTATAAAATGTTTGTAATTATACTTCAGTACAGCACAGAAACAACGGACAAAAAGATCTAAAAAATGCTGAAGCTTTGAAAATCAGTATTTGTGCCATTCTCAAAACTTTTGGACACAACTGTAGTGAGTTCCTCTTTATGACAAAGCCTGCAGTGTTTTCCCACTATTGAATACAGGTGAACCATGTGCTGGAGGATTAGTTTTAAAGCAGCGTGTTAATACAGCAGTTTCCACACAAATTCTGAAGTACATTTTCTTCACAATAAATGTTAATTTTGGCAACTACGTACTAGATTTTGTGAAATAAGTCTATTGTTGGAGCAGAAATTAAACCAATGCCAAACAATTTCCTTTCTGCTTGTGCAGAACACAGTATTCAACTCATCTCATTATGTTTTATGTTAATTTTACTCCAAATTTATATTCTTGGTTTAAAAAATGAATAAAAGGGCTGACTCTTTCCTAATTTAAATAATGAGTGCACATTTAGGACATTTTACTAATCTATCCAGTGCTGCTAATAGCTGTTAAACGTATTATTAGTTCTAGAATAATTTTTGTAATAAATTCACTAGCAAGTAATTATTACTGTTCTAACAAAAACAACACTTTTGAATGCGGTCAGTATAGTACATCAAAATAACAGAAATGTCGTTGGGTATTAATGAACATTGTGACCTTTTCAGTATCATAAGTATTTTATGTCCAAATATGATCAATGACTGTCTGTGCATAATGCATTTTGTTGTCCATTATGACACTTTATACTCATTGAAAGGTGTTGAAATTTGAAAATTACTTAATTTTGCTCTATTTAATATCAAATGGCAAAGTCTTGAAGGAGAAATAAGATGTCATTTGCATATAATTACCATTGTCTTGCCTGTTTCTGTATATATCCTACATTACAGATGACTTTTCCATTTCTAAACACATTCTTATTTCTCCTGATGAGGCAGTGGCCCATTTTGGCTCAATATTTTGATGGTGTATGTTTTATTTTCTCCATACTCCTTCACTATACTGTCAACAAATCTGTAAAATCCTGTCGCTCATTCTGTTGAGTATGTATACCTATGATCAAGAACTGGAGTTTGACAAAGTTGCCCTTTAAATGTATTACTTTAGCTCCTTTAATGTTTGCTTGATTAAGTTCGTGCCAAAGACGCAGGGATTTCGGTTTAGTGCACTGCTTATGAGTAGAGACACTGCCTTTCATTGTTCAGAATATTATATGGATGATACTATTCATTTGTAAGCCACACAAAATAAGGTAGTGTTCTTATTGATTTTGTCTAAAATGGCTTGTATGTGTTTTTTTATGTTGAGGTACTGGTGAATTACCCTCCTTTTCAATCTAAATGCACTGTGATTTAAAATAAATAATGAAACAATTGTTTGGGGAAAATGCATTTTGCATCTTCCCTTGGAAATGTGAGTATTTAATACAAACTTAATGTAATAAAAATGTAAAACATCTTTGTATTGAATTGTGGCCCATTTCTTAATGAACTTGCCAGTGACTTTCATGGACTGTGGGTCTTTTTGTGAGTTTCTCCATTTATTTAGAAACAATCTTGTAGAGTGTTGTAGTATCACATTTCCTACGTATCACACGTTCATCTCTATATTTAATTGCTCTCAGTTCGGCAATGTAGAAGTTCCAATATATGTACAACAAGATGTTAAATATCCCCAAAGGCAAGGGCTTCCATATTTTGGCAAAAAGCCTATATCCAACCGAAACACAACTCTAATACCCACTGCGATGTCTGGAAGTTCATCTGAACATCTGGAGATGCAGCACATCATTCACCCGTCAGTGATGCAATGTTCTCATTATATAAAAGAACAAAGTCAAGGCTTTAAAGCCTTCAGACGCTTTGCTGGGGGTCCTCCTGAGTTAGACTTTACTGCAGGCATTTGTTTGGCATCTTCCTGTTCATCACTGTCATCCTCCTCTTCATCTAAAGGGTGAAGGGATTGAAAAAAAATAAACCGATTTAAAGAAAGAAAATGAACGAAAGGTGAAGACATATCAACTAAGCTTAATCTTGGATTAGAGTGCATCTCTACTTGTACATTGGCACAGAAATTTGTTAAGGGTTACAGGGCCTTTTACAAACGGGCACCTTTCTCGAATGCCCAGTGCCCAATGCCAAGCGTCGGACATGATGTAAAGCCCTCAAACCTTCCAGCATAACTGGCAAAACTAATGTTCAACATGACAGCAATGTTCTAACTTTTAGAAGAGTAGAGGCCATTACTGCAGAAAAATACGATTATTTTTTTGCCCCTGATTTCAAAAGATATTTACACAGCAATGTATATTCAAACTGGCAAACGCCATAAAGGCAGTAAAAGAACGAGCTCTTTGGAGAAAAAGCTTGTGGAAAGCTTTACATTTGACAGCTACCAAAAAAAGAGAAAAAAATATGTAATGTTAACCCATTTACATAATGTAAATGTCCAAGACAAGGGCATTTCTCAAACTGCCCACCTCCGCCAGGCGCTCAGAAATATGAATATATATCAGAGATATGGACATGCTGGTATAAAATCTCGTTGGTTAAATTAGTCTTTATTCTCATTTGCTTCTTATTGTGGACTGACTGTGATTGTGGACTCACTCCGTTTTGCTCGGAGTTTCTAAAACGAACCCACATTATGCAGCCAACGTGTTTTTAGAACAAACCAGCTACTTTTGTGAAGACTTTTCTAAAACAGAAGCCGCCTTCATTTTGGAGCCCAGAGGCAGCAGCTGTGGAGGATCTACGTGGCTGCAGTCGTTTTGAGACATTTTTGGAGTTAAACGTCCTTTATCATTATTGCTAGGAGCATTTTAACATCGCAAGAGAAATCAGATGTGACGTCAAAGATGTACAAGCCAAAACACAATTCAAGACACTTCACAAATTTGAAGAAGTTTTCATGATTTCGACACAAATACTTATTACCAATGAACGTGTTTGCTTTTTAAGACAACCATCGGTCATTTGAGGCCATAAAAACGGCAGCCTCGCTAATGTTACTAGCGTTACCAGCGTTTAACTAGCTTTACTAGCGTCAGCCTCTCTTACCTTCCACAGGAGAGGCCCCTTTACCATTATCAGCTAAACATTTTTCTTGTTCGACGAGGGTCGTCAACACCTCCGAGATCTCCGTATTTAATTTGTTGACACTGCCGATGATCGACTTTAAGTTATTCTCTGCTTTTACGCTAAACGTTCTTCTTTCGCCGTCTCTATATTTCAACTCTCCTTTCAGTTCGCATGCCGCCATGTTTTTTGTTTGGGAACTGCGAACTTTGAACTCTGACCTTCACGTCAGCGCGATGATTTCGATCATTTTAAATGATTATATAATTACCACTGTTGTATATTACAGAGTTTTAATACCTGTTGGTAAACACTAACGATTTCAGAGCCCGTGTTCATTAACGAAAGAAAAATGACAAGTTTGTATTTTCCCGCCAAAACGGGGCTCATTTGAATAACCCGGAAATGGTCTTGTTCTTGTTGTTGTCGTTCTTATGGTTGTTATTATCTAGGATTGAAAGCTCATTGCTACACATTTCTCTGAGTCTTTATTGTAAATGTAGTAGTTTTAGTCAAGAAGTGTATACGACCTAAGTATGTCTTGTTTATTGTCCTTTTTTCTGCCCCCGCCCCTGTGAATACTTTTGGTGTGGAAACAGGAACTGGAAACCATTTTTTATCATCTTTGCGCTTGTCTCTTCAAGGATGGCGGCAAACGAGGGCGACGAAGAGGCGACTCTCTCTCTAGTGGACGTTCTGGAGGAGGACGAAGAACTGGAGCAAGAAGCCTCAGCTGTGCTCGGAGGCAGCGACTCGGAAAAGTGCTCCTACCCAGAGGTGAACATGTTGTACTGTTGTTATTATCAGTGAATGTGGGCGTTTCTATACTTAATGTCCATAAGTTTGTAGACACATAGTCAACCAGCGTGTCTTCTGAAAGCACTTTTTCTGCGAAGACTTTCCACTAGGTGCTGGGGATGTGATTACATTCAGCCGTAAGAGCATTAGTGAGGTCAGGGACTGATGTTGGATGGATGAGTGGGTCTGGATCACTAATGCCACTCAGTTTCTCCAGAGAACAGCGTTCCTCTGTTTTACAGCCCAGTCTTAGGGGTTTCTTTTGGCATTGGGTTTGATGTGAAGCTCATGTGTGACTATTCGGGAGAATCCATTCTATTGGCAGTGCTTTTCTGTGGAGTTTGTACAAGCTGTGTGTTGTAG
This sequence comes from Lepidarchus adonis, assembly GCA_037576955.1. NCBI lineage: Eukaryota > Metazoa > Chordata > Actinopteri > Characiformes > Lepidarchidae > Lepidarchus > Lepidarchus adonis. Next base: position 3,789,691 of record JBBIGC010000152.1, on the reverse strand, counting down.
AGTGGTCTACATAAAAAATATGAAATCTACAATCGTACCACCTCAGTTACATCCCAAACCCAATGCCCGGTTCAGTTGTAACCTGGTTCAGTTCCAAAGCCACTGTGGCCTAATTACAACGTAATGTAACGGCCTGAATGAGCTGAACTGTCCTCAAAACAATGTAGAAACTTTTCTTCAAGCACAATACCACAGTTTCAGCTTGGATTATTGATGGATAAAGTTAAGTGAGCATTTGGTTGAAAGCCAGAACAAGACAGATATTTGGGGATTTTTGCTGGTTTTTATATTTTATTTGTTTATTATTTGATGTATTATGTGATTCAAAATGGTTTGGGGTGGAACTTTTCATTGTACAAAAAACTTACCAACTATACAGTGGTGGTGATGGGAACTGAGTGTCCTGATGTTTATAATAATGCCATTATAAAACACATTTTATTACCATTTTGTGTATATGTTTGTTGCTGACTTTATTTTTCTTTAGGGATATGTGAAGCGTCAAGCTCTTTACGCATGCAACACCTGTACACCAAAGGGAGGGGAACCTGCAGGGATTTGTCTGGCCTGTTCGTATAAGTGCCACGAGGGCCATGAACTGTTTGAGCTTTATACCAAGAGGTATAACACTCGTCCTCTCTGGAGTGACTGCGCTTTCTGCTTAAAATGATCAAATTCAGCATCAACATTTTGAAGGTTTTTTATTAATTAACATGAACCCATCAAGTAAATTTAGTACATACAATGGAATAGTAACTTTACAAAAATGTAAAATTTTGTAGAATATTATATCATACTTATTATTTTAATTGTCTAAGAAATCCATTACTAACAATTGTGTCGGATTGTTTCAGTGTCTGTTGCAATGAAAGTGCATTCATCACAATTCCTGATCTTCTGCTTTACAGGAATTTCCGATGTGACTGTGGAAATGACAAGTTTGGGGAGATGGAATGCAAGTTATTCGCAGTGAGTGCTCTTTATTATTTTATTCCCACTTCCCATCATATTAGTGACCAGATTCATGATGAAGTCTCACATTTTATCCCAGGAGAAGGAGAAAGTGAATTCTGGAAACAAATACAGTCATAATTTCTTTGGCTTGTATTGCACCTGCGACAGACCTTACCCAGACCCGGAGGACGAGGTAACGGCTTAAACTGGTTTCATTTGAGAGAAAAAGGCTTTTATATGATCATTTTGGATGAACTAACAAACGCTATGTTGTTCTTTCACAGGTTGCTGATGAAATGATCCAGTGCATCGTGTGTGAGGACTGGCTCCATGGTCGGGTGAGTTTAACCCCATTATTGTTCGGGGTTCAGGAGTCCTAGAGGTAATGCAGACGAAACAGCAGAAGTGAAGCTCTGCTGTTCACATGCAGAATCGTCTTTAAAGTGAATTATGTATGACAAACCATTGTTTGAGGTGCTATTCTGAAGAGGCTTTCTGAAAAAGACTGATGTTAATTCTTATAATATCATCATTTGTGCAATATTTCCTGTTTCCTGTCTTCCTGCACTGTCTACACTTTTGTCTACAATGTTTTACTCTTAACATTTGCCTTATTTATTGTGTGTAAATACTTTTTATATCTTTTTTGTATTAGTATATTATTCTATTTTTTACTCACCTGTAGCTGTTTTACTTATTGTTTCTTCTTAATAATGTTTTCTGCTGTAACAATGTGAAATTTCCCACTTGTGGGACAATAAAGGATTATCTTCTTATTTCTGTCTCCCAGCATTTAGGCTGTGTTGTGCCAGAGTGTGTAGAGCTTCAGGAAATGATTTGCGAGTCTTGCATGAACACATCTCCTTTCCTCTGGATTTACGCTGCCCACATTGCTGGTAATATATTTTTTAATTGAAATGTTTTTTGTTTTGAAGTAGAATCTGAAATGGAAGCATGTTGTGTAGTAGAATCACATGTATAACACACGTTTCTGCTTGTTGTTTCCCTTTGTAGATATTTAAAGACAAAATTACTTCCGTTCATTAATATACTTCGTTTAACTCTTTGTATTTGTTGATTGGGAACTTTATGGAATAGTAATAATAATATTTCTGATTTTCTTTTAGCTCCACCTGTTCTCAAAGTATGTAAAGCAGAGGAAGAAGGGAAAATCGAGGTGGAGCATGAGGAAGAGGACATTAAGCCAGAAAAGGAGGCTTCTAAGAGTCCAGTGGACGACAAGGTATCTCATATGTAGTGATTGAAGTGTCCTGTTTTGATTATTTCTCCTTCTGGCTGCACAACTGGTGATACGTCTCTTTTTAACCTGGAATAAAATGTCATGACTCACTGTTGCGGTAAGAAAACTGCATAAACATCTTCCTAGTAAGAGGTTTCTACTCACCACAAGATGGCAGTAGTTTTCTCCAGTTTTCGGTGTACATGTAGACGGTTGGGTTTCGACTCCAGGTGATTTTCTTGTAGAGAGAGATGGTTTTCAGATATTATGACTTGTTCCAGAAACATGTTGAGATTATTTTGATATCTGATGTTTCCAGTTTTATATCTAACAATGCTCCATTCTCAACACAGCAGTGACCATAACTACTCCATGTGTGTGTGGTCCACCACTCAGTCAGTGTTGGTCCTATGATGACATGACCCTGTATTTACACTGATTGATCTAATATTTGACCATAAATTGTCTCTTGTCAGAAGAGCTACGGTCTGTAACTATAAACACACAGTATTCACCTACTCGCTCATTACTCATCATCCACGTACTATATGCAGACAGGTGACGAGGAAAAAACCAAGAACATTTCTTAGACAAGAATGGGACAAACACAAACCCCCCAAAATGACGCAGATTCTACACGTCTCTGAAACGGCATCTTCCCAAAATATTACCACAGTACAGCCTTGTTCTTGGCCACATCTGGAGATTATGGTAAAGGACACCATGTGACCATATCAGTTCTTCCCAGGTGTGCGCTTGTTCTTGTAATGAGCACTGCACTGCGGCCTCTCTGTGAACAGTTCACAGTATCACGTCCTGCATTGACCTTCTCAGCTCTTCTGTTTTTTTCTTCTGTTTGGCACTAATGCAGGAGCATCTCCCGAGCATTTGCTGACACTGTTCTTTTAGATCTAAATGCAAATGTCACTTAAGTCGCTGTTTTTATTGAGATGCAGGGCAGTTTTCCGTCTTCGATAAAAGCTTCTGTCTTTCGTTCCCCAACAAATCCTCTTACAAAATCACTTGGATCTTGTCATCTTTTTCCCAAATCTAGGTCAGTTGGGCCTGCTCAGTAATTTAAACATGCCACAGAGCATCCAAACACTTGTCTGCACTTCTGCACTCGTTCTGTTCCTCCACACAGGTTTCTACTTTAATTTGACGCCCATCTGTAAACTTCAGTTCCTTCCGCAACAACAGATTGTCCATCTGTTTGTTTACATAATTTGGTTGCCGTAACAGGACATTTATTTACAAATTGGTATAATTGAATAATAATGTTTTTTTATGTAAAATAGTGATGAACATATCATCAGAATATTAAATCTGGAGGCCAAAAATCAATATTGGATGGACCCATGTGGCCTCAGATGGCACTACATTAAAGACGGACATGACACTGTCATGGAAACCACCGCTTGGGCTCAGGAACACTTCCAGAAATCATTGCCCGTGAATAAATTTTGCCATTTTCAAAAACGGGTCAAAACTTTCATGCAAAGAAGCAGTTTACGAGCTTCAGCCAGAAACACTGTTGTCTTGGGACAAAGCTTTTATAAAATGAACTGCAGCAAAGTGGGAAAACTGTTCTGTGGTCATTTTTGTAAAACTGACCAGAATGGGACAGCGGTCCAGCAACTAGTCTCTTCAGTTCCCAGATGTTTACAGACGATGCTTATAAACGAAGAGGGGGCATTTGATATGTTTTCAGTGTTGTGTTGTAAATAAAATAATGGGGTTTTTGGAATAGGGGTTGCAGATATAAATGGATAGAATCAGATATAATTTATTTGGTGTATTATTCTGATCACCAATGCTGTTTATACCAACAGCAGCAGTTAGAACTACAAGGTGCACCTGTTTAAGAAGATGGACAATGAGTTTGGATGGAAGAAAAGCATGAGTAATAAAGTAGCTACACATTATACTGACCACAGTCTACAGGGAATAGACCACAAGACCTAGACGTCTAGTCCTTTTAATGTGGCCCTTGTCAAAGGTGCTTACCCATGCAGGCTTTCACCACTTTAACTTCAAGAATTGACTTGTTGCCTAATGTTTTTCATGCATTAACAAGTCTTTATACTCTGCTTTATAAAACGTGCTCACTGTGGCTTTGTGTGCAGCAGCAGGTGGTGGTGAACGGTACAGCAGGCTGTAAGCGAAAGCTGCAGGAGATCGAGGACTCCGCGGCTGAAGGCTCGTGTTCAGGCTGCAGGCTCAGTGAGATGAAGGCCACTGGGCAGAGCAGAGCTCAGCAGGGGGCCGTGTTCTGGCCGTCCGCCTGGCGCTCCAAACTCTGCTCCTGCAGTCACTGCAAGGTACAACACACAAGGGCTTGGAATTAATAACCCGGTGTAGATTTCAGAGACTCCGGACTGGGTTTAAAGCTTAAGACACAAACCTTCAGAATATCCTTTGCATTTGATGACATGCATTACCATACTGGGGAGAAAAAAATCGCAAAATACATATATTTTTGAAAAAAACAACAAAAATGTAATGGAAGGCATGGCAACAACAAAAAAAAAATGTTTTTTTCCAGGTCACTGGCATTGGAAAGCTGTGTTTAGGAGAGTTGAAGCAGTAGTTCAATACATGTAACTTTAAATCACGTGTTCAATTTAATGTATTTAATTTTACACTAAAATAAAATCCTTTACTTTCTCTCTCTAGTGCAGGGGGTTGGCAACCTGCGGCTGTTCAGCCACCTTGCTGTGGCTCTGTTTGGCCTTGATGAAAAATTTATTAATTAAACTTTTAATTATATATTTTTTGTTAGTTATCTTGGAGTTTGAGGTGATAGTTTAACATTGTGTAATTATGTAACTTTATTAGCACCGTAAATAAAGTGAAATCCGAAATGCACCAACATTTAGAGTAACGCCCCCCTCACGCGCTTTGGTCGCTATTTTAACGCGTAAACGTTCCTTTCAGAATACGTTTTCAGTGCTGTTGTGGTGATCAGGGTTTTCTGTCATGACTTTCATCCAGAAAGTGGCGAAGCTGAGTCTCTAACATATTTAGACGTATTTATAAAAAAAATGTGTAATTTTTTTGTACAGCCGTTTAGAAGTTTAGAAGCTGTGTTATGTTTTGCGGCTCCAGACGATCTCTCTTTAG